>RJWM01002175.1:0-78407 GCA_004363535.1 Dasyprocta punctata | reverse complement strand
TTAGTAGTATAGTTATCTATCTTGCATACTTGTACATACATACAGTTATATGAGTATATCTACAAACACATAATATCATTCATACTTACCAACCTACTGATGTTGCTAAACTCACATATCTGTAATTATATCATAATCGTTTGTTCATGTGGCTGTCTCCCTTAAGATTCTTTCAATATATTGATGGCCATCAACAAGCTTTTCCTTCCTGTAGTATTGAAGCGTTCTCAGCCATGAATGATAGATATTCATCAAATATTTCTGCAATATGCATGAGTGAAAAGATGACAGCAACATAGAATAATGTGTAGTTCCTTCTAGAGAAGTCGAACATGTATGAGGAGAGGGTGAAGGAGTTAAAGCTACTTTGAGTGGGTTTGTTACCAAAAACCTTTCATGACTTTTGAGTTTAAAGACTGTATTATTGGATTCTCTTTGAAACAGATTCAATCCTGTAACTCGGACACTCTGGAGAACTTCAGAGGCAATAATCCTAACATCTCATTAGTATTTACAAAAGATAGTTAGACACTATCCTTATGTAGATTCAAAATCCCGAGTGCTATAATGCACGGTTCACTAAAGGATTGTATACAGGTTGCACTCTAAGAAGAATAAAGAGACAATACAAGTTAGAGGTTATAAAAGCAGGTTTCAGCACAGCTCAGAATATTCTTATCAACAAGAACAAGTTGTGCAAAGTCAGGCCAAATTTTTGCAGTTAAGGAGAAATAAGGCATTTTTGAATACTTCAAAGCAGACTAATAAATTTAAATTTAAATCACTAATAAAATTAAAAATCACGAGAGATAAAATTCATATAACTCTGTCACCCAAACCTGTACTGCTTATCATGAGAAAGCAATGTAGCTGTGTAGAAAGTATTTGGAGTCATTACAGAACTCAGAGTTATTTGTTTACCTAGCTATTAATCAGGGGGAACACCATTTACTTTTAATATTGACTTTTCTCTCCTCTTTTGATGTGTGTACATATTACCTCATGTACATTGTGTTAAGAACCATATAAAATAATTTAAATTTAAAAAAAGAAAACTTTGGTAAATAACTGTTATATAGCAGTTACTCAAGCAATAAAATTCATTATGGGTTTTAGAGTTTGCTCCAGTTTTTCCTTAACTTGGTCTCCATATCCACATAATTGTAGCAAATGCAAGCACAATTCATCAGTGTCTTTGACTCCTTTATACTCTGATTTGCTTCTCGTGTGTTCATTTCATGATGCACACTCATTTTTTAACATAGCCTCATAAAATTTTTAAATTATTTCAAATGCCATCCCTCGAGTAAACATGACCTCTTGATAGACAGGTTGGCTTTCTACAGTACGCTTTCATATGCCAGTTCTTGAATAAGGGACACTAAACCTTGACTAGGGAGAGCTGTTTGTTATTTTCATCTGCACTTGGCGAGGAAGTTGTGGCCTCTTTTATTCACTAATGTGGATTTTCCCATCATTATCCATGCCGCTAACCTACGGCCTTGATTACTATAATACTCTTGACTTTGGGTTACTTTTGAGCTTTGGCTGGTGAGGAATGCAGCAATTTGTTTGCTTGTGGGTTGCCACTGCAGGAAGCATATTGTACCAGTGTTCCGTCATAAAACGCAATGGAGCTGCTCTTTAATGAAGCCGCAGCAAGGCTGAGTATATTTGAGGAATCACTTGAATATTTAATAAGTCTAAATGGAAAGGAGATATGCTTTTCTCCTTTAGATATTTTGCCATCAGTAGTTTAAAAAAAGACACTTAATGAAGACATTTTAGCTGAATGTTATCATTTCTAATTCTCTAGGCATTATATAGCTAAAAAGTGAGATTCACCATGGGGTTTAAAGATGCTTGTTTTCAAACTCAGTGCAAGTGATTATTAGGATATCAAGGACACCATAAGAGAACATACATACCTGGTTCAGCTGATAGAACCATTTTCATGGAGACTAAAAAGTAAACTATAAAACAGTGTCTATTCATCAAGAAAAACGAATTGACTTGCCCTATAATCAGGTGAAAAAGAAAAGAAAACAATTAGGTAACCATCTTTTCTGACATGACAAGTCATGTAACAATAGGTAAGAGATCAGAAAAGATGCTCATGGTGACTTCATAGAAAGAAAAAAAGTAAACGATTATGCCGGTTTAAATTTTATTTAAACATACCTACACATGTGTGGAATACAAATAATACATTTTCTTTATTACCTGTTTCTATACTATACAACTGCACATACTGCATATAAATATGCATGTGGCTAATTTCGTTGTTGTTGTGTTTCTGTTTTTTGAGTTGTTGCATTTTTTGTTTTGTTTTTGTTTTTGTCTTTGGTACCAGGGATCAAACTCATGACCTTGTGCTTGCCAGGCATATGCTTTGCCATTAAGCTATATCCCCAGCCCCATGGCTAATTTCTCTAAATCAACACCATATTTCTCTTTTAAGATGTATCCTAACTCATTACTGCATGATGTAGGCAACTTTGCAACCCTGAAATATTTCATCCAATTTTATTTTGTACTTGTACATTTTAATAAAATGAAAGTATCACAATTCTATTAATCATCTAGTTTTGGTATATCCTGTTATAGTTTAAAGTACTTTACTGCTATTTTGGCCTGAAGTTCACAAGGAGGAAACTTGTGGATGCAGTGTGTGTATCTGCAAGTTGATGCACTCACAATTCAAAATTTTAAGAGTTAAATTTAGTTTACTTTCAAAAACCTGCTGTTAGATAACTCTAATTTTTATAGTTAGTTATGAACAGATTTTACTATCATTAAGATTGACTGCAAGTTCTGGACACATAGAGGGAGGTTGGTGATTGCAGTCCTAGGTCAGACACTGACCCACTGACTGTTGAACCCAAGGCCCAGAGACAGAATTACACAATGGTAAAACAATGATTTAGTGTCAGATTGGCCATGAACCAGGCTTCATGGATCCCTAGCACTGAGATTTTGAACATGTTACAAAACACTAAAACCCGGTTTTTTTGTCTATAAAAAGATGATATTAATGTACATTTCTATTCTGGATTATTGTGGATATTAAATGACATCATTTCTTTCAGGCTGTGTGGGTTAAACATTGAGTAGTTTGATGGCTATTATTCACATCATCCTGTGTGATAATATGAGAAAGGTGCACTTCTATTCATCATCCTTTTTCAGGTCACTACTGAACTCAGAAGACGGGGAGAAATTAGGTTCACTGTTGATTGAAGCTGTTGCTTCATGAATGCCAATAATCCATTCATTTCACTTTCTTCACCAACTCAGTTGGTGCTAATGAGTGCCACATGGGCTGGATATTATAGTAAGAACTGATCTTCAAAGGATGAATAAGACGGAGTCTGTATCTTTAGAAAACAAGACAAACATCTACAGCAGTGCCCACCAGTAAACAGAAATTACAATAATATATCTTGGTCAAAAAATGTGTCTCAGTTTTGTGAGTGAAAAGGAGGGGATAAAAATCTTGAAAATGAGATGGATCTTTATTTGAGTTTAAATTGAACTATATAAGTTATAACAAAAAACAACAACTACAAATATTGCACTAGAAGTATTGTAGTCCATGGAAATGTTTTCAGTTGAACTTGAGAGAAATCAGATGACATAATCATATAGTCCAAGACCCAGAGAGTCAAAGCTCCTTTTCCTATCCCAGTTCTCTTGAGTAAAACTGTCTTTTCACAACCACACAGTGTTGTTTTTTTATGGATTTCCAGGTTAGGAATTGGGCCATGATCTGCAAACTTACACTCTGGAAAACACAGTCTCTGTGTCGGGTACCAACCCATCTGGGAAATGCTGAAACCCTGTAATTTCCACCCATCCCTACAGTGACTTTTCCCTTTCATTTGATAGCAAGGTGGCAATTAAAATAAAATGTAATACAGTGCACACGAAGGAGGCAAAAGGAAAGCATGAGAGCCGCCCAGTGAAAAAGGAAGGAAGTTTATGGTTAAGGCAATTTGCTTTTCTCCGTTACATGCAGGCACATAATTGAGAGTTGCATATAACAATCTGTGTATTTCTGACCTGTATAAGAAACTCACCTTATAGCCAGCACTGCCTTTCAATGAAAGCATCGTCTATCTTTTAATTTTTTTTCCCACTCTGCTTAACTTGAAAAATTTCTTCAACCTAGCTTTATAGTGAACTCAACAACTTTTCATACCTATCAAAAATGTAATTGGGAATCATTGTAAGGCCAAATTTAATTTCTTTATTTAATGGTAAGAAATTATTTTTTATAGTACTTACTGATTTTCCAATGGTCCTCAAATCTGCCAGTTTACCAATCCATCACATCCATCTCATCTTTTTTCTTTTTTTTTTTTTTTTTTTTTTTTTTTTTTTTTTTTTTTTTTTTTTTTTTTTTTTTTTTTTTTTTTTTTTTTTTTTTTTTTTTTTTTTTTTTTTTTTTTTTTTTTTTTTTTTTTTTTTTTTGCTGTTTGTCAAATCATTTTTTTCTGTTAGGATTAGAAAAAACATAAGGTATCCCATAGGAATGGGTGAGAAGTATATCTTACCACCTCTTCATTCTAAGAAATTCCAACTTTTGATGAACTATCATAATCAAATTAAGGCTCAAAAGAACAGGAGGGAAAATTCATTACTTTCCTAGGTAGGAAAGAATTAGGATGTAATTACACAGGCTTAGGACCATGCCGACTGTTGTGAATTATGGGGTGCCCCAATGCAATAAAAATTTAGTGAGACTTTGTCTTACATTGTCAATTAAGTAAACTTCTGGCCTACTGATGAAGATTTGATTTATGTTTCCTTCCTCTTAATTCTTTCAAAAGTGAGAAATTACAGAACTATCTTAATGTTTCAGAAGATTAATTGTCCATAACGCAATTTGGTTTGCATGAACTCAGAACAGCTGTAATTACGCTCACCTTCCCTAGCGAATATACCTAAGAAAATATTCCTAGGTTACAAGTTCCATCCTGTTGCGTGTAAGAGGCCAAACAAAATACAATGGAATTCACTTATTTCACTCTTTTCCTGAATGCTGTCCTACAGTTTATGTTCAAATTTCAAAGTCCTTGCAAAGTTTCCAAACTGCAGGGTTGCCAACATTTAATTTTTTTTCCTTCTCACCCTCTTTGAAAAATAAGATTTTTTTCTGTACAGGCAATTACTTTTAGATTAATATCATCCTTTCTACTTCCATAGAATCAGCTAATAAAAAGATAAGGAAAAGAAAGATAAATTTAAATTTCAATCTCTCCTCTTTGTCATAGCCTTTGAACCAGCTTAGTGATACGTTATCTGAGATTCCCCATTTTGTCACTAACACTATAATTATCCTAAAGTGGTCCCATTAAAAGTTTTACCTTTAAATCTATGCTGGGACAATGGTTTTCTGTTTATCACAGTTTTCTGAACATTCCAACTCGCCATAAAATACATTTTTCCTTATTTTTAAATTTTTAATTGACAGATAATATTTGTACATATTTATTAGATAAAACACAATATTTTAATATATGACTCTAATTTGGCTTTTTAAATAACTACACACTTATTACTCTCTGCATGAGGAAATGATTTTTAATTAAGTGCTTTCAGTTATTAGAGAAGGAGCTTAGGGATCCATACATTTTAAAATTTTAATCGAATGTCTTTAAAAGCGGAAAGAAAATGCCAAAACACTATGTACTCAGTTCCAAAGGCAGCTGTACTAAAAATATAATTCAAAAGTTTGAATGAGTTTTTTGCTACCGAATGTTCTTAAAACTGCTTTCCTCTGGAGGCCTATGTTCTGTGAAGTAAGCTCTTTTTAGCTCTCTGGGTGCAAGAGGAAGAAGAAAAATTTGAAATGGGCAAGAAAGTGGAAATATAGACTCCAAAATATGTACAGTTTAATAGACACCATAATTAGACACCATCCAAAGTATGCCAGAAAGTTTAAAGTCCCTTAGAGATTAATACAGAAAAGTTAAGAGTCCAGAAGTCCCAGCATTACTTAAAAAGAGGCCACGTCAGAGAAAAAATACACGTCCTACAGTCAGAAAGACTGTGTTGGGTCCAGTTTTTCACTTGCTGTGTGACTTTGAGCAAGTTACTCAAACTCCCTTACCTCATTTGTCATATTTTAAAAAGCAAATCCTATAATAATGTAATAAATTTAGATGGGAACTTTTCACTGTACAATGATTTAATTCCTCCTAGAGGCACCCAGGCCTCTACCTCCAGCAATTCTACTCCAGTTTCACAGTTTAGAAATGGAATCTGTGCTGGTACAATTTGCCCTTGTCTTCCCGGGTGATAGAAAGGGGTTCACTTGTTCCTGGTCAGACCAATCAGTGTACATTACTAAAATGCTGAAATTTAGTTTAAGGCATTAAATTTAGTTTGTCTTACCTGCTATACTGAGATGATACAAGGCAATCATCTTTTGCCATGTGCACGGTTAGGCAGAGAAAACCACGAACAGAGTGAAATGAATTAAGCAGATGCTCTGAG
The DNA here is from genome assembly GCA_004363535.1 of Dasyprocta punctata. Taxonomy (NCBI): domain Eukaryota; kingdom Metazoa; phylum Chordata; class Mammalia; order Rodentia; family Dasyproctidae; genus Dasyprocta; species Dasyprocta punctata. The sequence continues at coordinate 71,906 of RJWM01002175.1, read as the reverse complement.
AATAGTTTGAGAGATTTGTCTGAATTCTGGACATTTTTCTGTGTCCTAGTTCCAATCCTTTGTGCATGTTGCTGCCAATGGGAAATCTTGGCATGATATATGTCAGGGTTCACATAATAAATTCTCCCTTAATCCCTGGGTTTGCACAAACTGATTTTATCTCCCAGCAAACAGTAGTGCTTGAACTAAGAAGAATATGAACCTCATGTTGTAATTGCAAAGGTTTAACTGGATAATTATAAAGTATTATACAGTCTGATGTCTAGAGTGGAGTTTAATAGTCATTCCTTTTTTCTTTGACTCCTACAAGGAAGAGTTTACATGTCCTTTGTAGTCCTTCAACACAATATAATGGCAAGTTAGTTTCTTATGTTTCCAATTTATAGATGAGAAAACATAGGCCTAGATAGATCTGACAACTTATTCAAATGTATAAATTAATTTAATAATTCGCTGCATATTTATATTCTGCTAACACGACAGTCTTATGTCAATCAGTTGAGATACTGTGACACAGAAGTAAAAATCACCTCTAACTCCAGATTCAATGAAGTACACATATAGTAGGTTTTGAATAAGGCTGTGATAGCACCAGACTCAGTTTTTCTTCATGTATTCAAAACCTACTGATTTCCTGCATAAGAAGCTCCTACATAGAGCACAAGTTCTTTGAGTTCTCGCCTTTTGCTATTAATACATCACAAAGTATTTCAAAGATTTACTTAATTTCTGAAAGATTGCTTGGTTGATTATTACTGTAATTTGAAAAATTATAGTTGATTTTTCACTATTTCTGGTAAACTTTATAAAAGCATAAGACTTTTCAGGTCCCTGTTTTGGAAGAAGCTAGCATTCATTGAACCGTTTCTATGTGCCAAATATTATTTAGAAATGATCCCTATACAGCTTAAAGTTAACTTTGCTGGTACATTGATATAATTTTTTTAAAAAAATCACTTTGACATTTCATAAGAGAAAATGGCACTGCAGAAGGCTTATGCTTGGTCATATCAGAGAACTGATAGTAGAATCAGGCTTTATACCCAGGTAGTGTGATAGCAAAGCCCAGTCTTTAAACCCTATTCTGTTTGTTACCTGGGAAAAATAGCATGCTGATAGTACTGCAGAGAGCAACTATCACATATAGAATACTTATTATGTACCACACTGTTACTAAGCTTGTACAACATTTATTATGTCTAGCTTGCAAAGTATATCTAAAGTCAACTTCTGTCACTACAAGTAATTTTGAAAGAAACTTCATACACCAAATTTAACTTACAATTTGCCTCAATTATTTCAAATTCTATTTGACATACTTAAATTATGTTGAAACAGGATCTTCACTTTAGTAAAATATGGTTTATTTGTATCTTTGACAGAAAGCAAAAACAAGCAGAAATAAAATTGTATTTAATAAAATCTCAGTATAGGGCCAGGGATATAGCTCAGTGGCTTAAGCGCTTGTCTGGCAAGTGGAAGGTCATGAGTTTGATTACCAGTACCAAAAAAAAAAAAAAAAAAAAAGAGGTTACATTTTCACCTCACACCACAAATAAAAACCCAGCATACAAGCTGGAATAACATTGCAAAATATTTTGATGCAAAATCTTATCCAAAATTTTAGACAACAAATTTCATCTGCACTTCGCTACAGTATTTCCAGTGTGCTGTGATAGATGGATATTTCTGACACATATTTCCAGTTTCATTTTCAATTGATTTTTAGATCAAATTTTATAACCACCCCAAGCCTCCATTCCATCGTCTACAAATTAGTGAGCAGGAGTTTAAATGCTGTGATGTGTTTCTGCACAATTGGCACTGGCTTTCTGCAGTACTGGGCTTTTAAGTAATTTGAGTTGTATTTGAACGTCAGAGAATCAAGTGGCGTGATGTATCTCAAAGCACAATGAGAAGACAGGCAGTACAATTGCAGTCATTTGCAGATTTGTTTTCTTTAAGATAGGGGAGCTGATATTAAACCAAAAAATAAAATAAAATAAAATAAAATGAAAGATCCCAAAATATGTACTGTCATTTACAATGGAAGTTTTCCTCTCAGTATTGGGGGGATAATGCGGCAAGTGAGCAGCATGGTATGGCAGCCCTCCTCACGCCCTCAGTGACTCAGCCCTGTGCACATTATTTTAGTTCTCCTCGAAATGGAAGCTTTTATTGCCAGGTCTGACAACGGGATCTATCACTCCTACACATTTCTATTGTTTAGGCTTCTTTACACTTGGTCAAATCTAGCTGAAAGGAAGTCTGGGCTTGTGGTTTCTCTGTGTCCTTGGGATGAAATTAAAATTATGGATTTTGATGATTGGCTGTCTGTCTCTTTTACACTTTCTAAGACAATTTGTAGTTCTAATCCATCACTTGGTTTCCATCTACAAAATGTTGGTTTATCCATTGTATCACAAATTCAGCTCGAAGCTCTGCTTTTCTTATTTAGTTTCTTTACCTCTTTGGTGCCTGGTTGTTTTACTCCAGTGTTAATGATGGTGAGTTAGTAAGTCATGGGTAAATCTATTAATATTGGTGTTAATTGGTTAGTTTTCTTCTAGTGGAATCATTTTCTAATTTTTCATTTGAATATAAAACTTGGAGATCATGGATGTCACCTATCTCATGCTTAATATATGTTCAACAGCTACGACAGAAATTTCTCAATGTGTATTCGGTGAATGGATGCACATTGAGAAGGTATTACTGTTGTTATATGTAATGAGAAAGTTTTCATGAAAAGTTTTATTTAAAACTATTATCCACAAAGCACTAAAGAGATATATAGTGATATATATATACATATATATGTATATATATATATATATATATATATATATCACTCAGCAAAGAAATGTCAAACTCTTCATATTTCAGTTATTTCAATTCAGAATTCTGCTATGTCTATGAGGCAACTTAATGCAAATAAAAGTCACTGAGGGCCCACGATGGGTCTAATAATAATCATCATCATTAACATAAAGCAACTAAAATGTGACCATACATCCCCTCTAGTTGACAGTCATGAATTCTGTTAATTACCTCATGATTTCACCTGGAAGTTGCTTTGTTTGCTGTCTCAAGTGTTGCAGTTTGGACAATTAATTACATGATTATTCTAGTTTTAATATTATTTTTTATCTGGCATTTGAATTACAGTGTCTTGAATCCTTTCAAATTTCTCTTCCAGAATGTCAAGTTCATTAAATCTTGCGAGAAGTGATGATTTGAATGTTTCAAGTAACAATTTGTAGCCTTGTAATCTGACCCTGTTCTATAAAACACCATACTATTTTACACATCTGTTAGTAGACAAAATTAAGTATTCAATTTAAGAACTATAGTGAAATTCACTAGTATATACTACTGAGAAGTATGTTCAAATTTACTTGGCGATAAATTTCTCAAACATAAATGTGTCTGGTATCTGCCATAACTGAATTTCTACTGTTGAAACATGAATCACAATAGTCAATGAGCTAGCAATAGATTTTCCAAACACAACTGGAAGTAAGTAGTGATAATTGCTTGGGGATAGATTCCTTAAACACAGGGTGTCTAGTAGCAGCTATAGGTGATTGTCACTCTTGAAGTTTCAAACACAATTCAAAAATACAGTGCTTTAGGTTAGATGAATATAATTCCCAAGTGAATATTCTCTAGTTTATTTGAATGCCTTCTTGAAAACTTATCCAATACCATTTTAATTATAATTATTAAGGAAGTATATTTTCAACTAGAAGGATTAATCCAAGACTAGGCTCCAGGCTTTCAGCCAATAAAAAATTGACTACCTCTTCTTTTTCCTTCACAGTATAAAAATTACTACTTTTATTTTTGTGGCCACTCTCCTTTTCCTTCTACTACTCAAGTGCTGGCATTTTATGATTTCAGGATTTAAAAACTTGTAATACTACTTTCTTTTCCAGGAAAAGTCCATAAAAACTTCACTCTTACACCTTTGTCTCTACAACAGTCAGCAATTAGTCTTCGCTTAACCTTTTGCCTAAAATATTAGTGCAACAAGTTTATATAAAATCATTCTTAAAACCACATTTGTGTTCCTCCTATGTCAGTCAAAAGGTTAAATGTTTTCATACTCACTGTCTCATTTGTTCCTTATAATCTGTAAGATAGTTATTGTTCTTTGCTCCTTGAGTTACATGCATCTGGCCTTTTCTGAAAGAATAAACATTGCTGAGGTCAGTAAAGTCGTACATGCCCTAGGATACATTTTGGTGTGTTGTGTTTCATACATAAATTTTTATCACAAATCTGAAGTCATGACCATACGCACATATGAATTGTATTAATTACCTATGTCTGCATCACAATATTACCACAAGCTTTGTGTCTTGAAACAGCGCACATTCATTACATAACTGTTTATGTGGATTGGAAATAAAGTTAGTTCTTTTTACTCATGGATTCCACATGAACTGATTCATCCAAACTTGTATCAAAAATCTTTATAAAGTCTATATCTGCAATAAAAATCTATGCCATGACGACACCAGTACATGCAAATATCACGCCATTTGATGTAAGAGACTTTGGTATCTGTGGACCCGGGGCAATGCGAGGGGTTTTGGAGGAAGTCACCAGTCCAACAAGCCCTAAATCATGGAAGCCTAGAGATTGTTATGACTATCAGTAGGTGAACATCCCGGAGAATGCCTCACACACTTTTCCTAGTGCAATATCACTGGCAAGTTATTTTTTAAAAGAAAATTTATTTAATAGCAAGAGAGTGTTTGTCAGGAAGGACCATATTATAAATATGCTTAAGAAATTTTAAACTCTGGATTTGAGAATTTAATACATGGTTAATTTAAACAGTGATGAAGACCAAAATGGTGGACAGATATTGGAAAGTAGAAAAAAATGCTTGAATGAGAAGGGAAATGTGAGGGATAGGGAAGAAAGGAAATAGGGATGAAAATAAAATAACAAACAAAAATGGAAAGAGAACAATAGAGACAAAGCTTTGTAAATGGGTTTGGGAAGAAGGATTGAAGGCAAGGGAGGGAAATGGAATTAAAATTAAGATACATCACATGCAAATATGACTTACTTCTGATGGATTTGTATCACTACGTATAGCAAAGTGTACCAATAAAATTAATTTAAAAAAAATAGTGATGGAGGCTATCTTGAGGTTCAGTCTAATCTATTGAAAGTGGCTGCTTGCTTTCCATACCCCTTATAGTGTGCGTAAACACTATTAAAATATCAGTACAACTTGAAAAACTACATCTAGAAATTACATATTTTGTGTAATCTATTCAACCTCATTATATTTTTGCTTTTAACTTTAAAAGCATTTTTGGCAGTTTGAGCTCATCTGCCTATCAAACTCCAAAGCACACAAGCACTGCAGTTTGCCAGGTAACAGCTCCATGCCAGGTTCATTTTAAATTATAGCAAGGCAATTTCAAGGGAGTCCATGCCATTGAGGGGAATTCAAATTATTACGTCTTAATATTAATGCCAGTTCTCAGCCTGCTTCATGTTTTAAGTCCCAGTTGATGAAATTTCTCATGGAGTAATGTTAAAAATTATAAAATAATATATGTAGATGTCCATGAACTCTCATTTGTGACCCTTCATTCTGTTAAACATGCTGTTTCTATGTTAAGTAAAATATCACACAATGTTTAGACACAGTTTTACTGAGTGGAACATTCCTTTGAAGTTCCAGTAAAATTTTTCTTTTCCAACCTCTCCTCATATCTTGTTTTCAATATTGCTAGCAGCAAGATATTTATAGTTAAATAAATGTGACTGCCAATTGCCAGTTCCAGTTCCTTTGCTTACTACTCGTCTGATCTTGAAAATTCACACGATTATTGGAGTGTCTAGTTCCTCATTTGCAAAGATTAAAAAAAGAAAGAGAGAAAAGAAAAGGATTAATTATCCTTGCCTCACAGGGTGAGTTAAGGATTAAATAAGACTGAGTATCTAAAATGCTTACTGCAATTCCCAGCAAAATGTTGGCATGCAGTTCATGTTAATTTCGTCCCTCTTTCTTATATCCATGTGTCACATTTACAGTTTAAAAATGGTGATTCCACTGGAATTTTTCCTTCCAATGAATTGTATGCATGTGTAAAGCTTGGCCTTTCATGAAACTGAGTTGCCTACGATGACTACATTCATTCAGATACATTGCCTATAAACTCAATAAAACACTTTTCAATGTGTTTTTGATAAATAAAGTCTAAAGTTTCAAAGACACTTTGCTGAATTTTATTTCCTTTTTATTTAGTAATTTCCTTTATACATAAATGAAACTCAGTTATTGGTTGCCCATACTTATGGAGGTTTGTCCAGTGAAAGATTTCTTTCATTACACATATGTAAGAGGCAGTCCTTGAACTATAGTACTGAAATATTTGCTAAGTACTTTGGCTCATAACTCCATCAAGCATTTTTAAATATCTGATATGTGCAAGACACTCCAGACACTACAAAAGAGAAAGAGCATTTTATTTATTAACAATGTTATTACTTTAGTGAAGCACACATTGTATGCTACACACTCTTCTAAGTAATGTATGTATTTGCTTATATCTTACGTCATCTTTTATGGTAGTTGCTATTGTGTTTTACATGTGAAAAAACAGTAGTTCCAAAGAAGTGAGATGGCTTGTTGGAAGCCACATGAAAAACAATGGGAAAGTCTTGAACTCAAACCCAAGATAACTGGGATCTCTACTTTCTATTAGTAGACATAGGCTCACCCCCTGAAGCTTATGAATGCTGCATTTCAATTATCTTTTATTTCACTACAGAAATAAATCTTTTTTTTTTTTTTTTTGCTTTCACTAGTATGTTTGCAGTGCATAATGATTACATTCACTGTAGGGAATTTGTATATGCAAATATCACATTTCAACTCTGTTTCTCCTTTCTTTCACCCTCTTTTAATTTTCCAACCTCAGATACATTCATTTCTCTTATAGGATCTAGTTCTGGTGAAACCTTCATGGTAAAAGTCCCCTCTTCTCCCACAAAATAGACACAGTTTTGTGACAGTGCCATCAGAAAGTCCCGTGGGACTCCAGTGGGCACCTGTGGCGCCAACCTCAGTGCACACTGATGCAGCTTTGCTCTGAAGAGCAGCCCTCACTCCCTGTGATGCTCAGAGGGACCTGAGCGGAGAATGGGGGCCACTGCTCCCTGTTTCTCGGTGTAGTGAACCAATCTACCAAATTCTCTGAATGTGGAATGAATATAGAAACTAACTTTGGTCCCCGGCTTCTTTCTACCCCACAAGACTAATGAGAGACATCAACTCGTCATTTGCATACACTCTGCAGACTCAATCTTTCAGTAGTGGAACTTAGGGAATAGACAGCCTGTAATGTTTCCACCATTCCAGGAGGCCAGCTCCTCTATATTACATCACAGTACATTCCAGACTTTGAGGAGGAAAAGTGGTGCTATTTATTTGCCTTTAGAGACCCAGTGATTTATTCTACTAAATCACTGCCATAATAATATATCACAAATCGGGTTTAAACAACAGAAATCTATTTTCTCAGAGTTCTGGAGGTTGGTAATCCCAGATCAGAGTGCTTGCAGGTTTAGATTCATCTGAAGTCTTGCTTCTTTTCTTGCAGATGATTGAATTTTTGCTGTGTCCTCACATGGCCTTTATTCTACACAATCATTTCTGGTATCTCTTCTTGTTTTACAAAGACACACATTATGTTGGTTTAGGGACTCACCTTTATGCTTTTATTTATCATTAGATGCTTACTTAAATTCTGTATTTTCAAAACAATTGCATTGGTTATTAGGGTTTTAGGCTACATATTTGGGGAAAGACAATTTAGTCCATAATACCTTATCTATGCGCTCAGGCTGAAACAGTGTTAAAATATACCATTTTGAAAAGTATACTTAGTCATTGCTAAAAATGGCAATTTTGTGTGTTCTTCAGCCAATAAACACAAACTGGATTGTCTTCTAAGTTTTTTGCCATGATGAACATTTATTGAAATCATCAGCAACATTTATTGAGGAACAATTTGTATAGCAGGAATAAATTAACTCATCGGACCCTTACTATTCTTTTATGTTTTGAAACTCATTAACTCGTTTCACAAAATGAAACTATTACAGAAAGACCAAGAATTTTGCACACATTTTCACAAGCAATGACAGTTCCACAGCCTGAACCTAGATCTGGTCTTCTGACATGCTTACATTATCCAAGAGTGGGCTAAATGTTTTCATATTTTGACATATACTATAGTGTTATTTGTAATGATATAGTGTAAAATAGAGACATGGAGATATTTATGAAATACTTATTTTTGCAATATGGTTTTGCTGAAAACCTTATCAGAAGAAGACGTTCTTAACTCATTGTAAGCAGTTCCTCATCCTCTAGGTTGACAGAGTCCTGCATTAGATTTCTCTCCCTTGTTTCTTGTTTATCAACCAAGAAGGTTTGGGATGTAAACTCCTTGGGTGGAGCCCAGGATTGCAGTGGCAGACTGACTGGTAAAGACTTACTTTAGTAAGTGAAAAAATAAACAAACAAACAAAAAATCTTCCAACCAAAAACACAACGGAGAAATATCTGGATATAGGGAGGCAGAGCCCAGGTAAGAACATAGTGTGAACTGTGTAACAGCCCTCCAAACTCTACTGCATCCCATTAGATCATGAGAAAATGTGTCAATCTTAAGTTCATTGCTAGAAAGGGCAGCCATCCCCAGCAAACTCTGAAAGTTTCTGAGAAGTAATATTAATGTAAAATGTTGAGATCAGTTTGTAAATGACAAATAACAGGCCTTCTCTTTGGTGAAATTATGGTCTTCTTAATATTTTCTAAAAGTATTACATTATTGAGTTTTCAGGATGGATTTATTTTTTTAATTTAAGTAGTACCTAAAGCAAGGTCTAATCCTAGACACTGATTGTTTTCTTAACAACTGGTACCTCTAAGCACTGCCAAAGTCCAGCTTAATTTTTAAGTGTATTCTTCTTGTTCTTTATTTCAAACTGGCTACTTCGAACAAGAACTGGTCGAGTCTCTTTTTACAGAATGTGAAAATAAATTTAATTTCATTGCTGTGGTGAACATTTGGTTAGTAAGTAAATAAGTGAATAATAAAAATAATTGAGATTTTTTGATAGCTTGCATTATATACTGAAATATTAAAATATCTTTTGCTTATTAACTCATGTTGTTATGAAGCAACAAGATTATGCATTACCTTATCATTTTATAGATAAAGAAACTAAGTCCAAGAGAACTTTAATATTTTTCTGTTGGTCACACAGCAATAGTTTTTGTAAATTAGATTACAATCCACCTCTATTAATTTCCTAGTACTGCTGTAAAAATCACTATAAATTATGGGTATTAAAATAATAAATCTTCATTTATGCATAGTTCCAGAAGCTAGAAATCTGGAATCAAGGAGTGAGCACAGTTGTACTTTCTCTGGTGACTCTGGGGGAGAATTAGTTTTTTGCTTCCTTTAGATTTTTGTAATCATCATCATGTTTTCAGCTGTATAGCTTCAATTTCTGCTTTGTCTTCATATGGCCTTCTTGTCTGCGTCTTCTTGGCTATTTCTTGTGATGAAATATGTTGTTAGATTTACAACCTACCCAGATACTCCAAGAGGACTGCAGTTTAAAATTCTTCTTTTGAGAGCATATGCTAAAAACTTTTTTTTCTACTGTGGTCATATACAGTGCTCTGGAACATGCTTTTTTAGGGATCATCATTCCATCCCTTACACCAAGCCTCTTGACTGCAATGTCTTTGCTATGCGTCTCTAAATGTAAAAAAAATGTACTGAAAGGTGTAAGAAACTTTTCCTTCGGATGGAGCCAGAGAGAAGGTCCAGGAATGATTCAAAAGAATGGAGTTTGAAATCTGGCTTTACTACACTTACGGTCAAGTGTTTACTGAGCTAAAGGAGAGTTACCTAGCAGGATTTATTTTCAGCTTGCCATCTGTGAAATCATGCTTTCTATCATATCATTTTGTGAAGCTTTAAAACACTGCATAATATAATTAAATCCTATGGTTTATTAGGGGGATACAATATATTCATGCTCATTTACTGCCTGGAACAACAAAAACATGACAAAAATGAGAAAATAAAGAAAAATTCACCCCTTAGATGAGAATCAGAAATAGAAATACAAAAGCAGTAGGAGTCAAAACGTTTCTAAATGGACTAGCTGAGTATACAGGTGGCAATTTATTTTGTAAAATGATCTTTAGGAAGGATAAAAGATAATTAGATTTTAAAAAGAAAGTATTTTTACAGGAACGTCATAGAAAATAATTTCAGTATGGTAAAATGGGTTGTTGTAGTCTGCAGGAACATGTTCAGAATTAGGAAAAGAACTTCATAGAAGTCTAACTTGTTTGTTATAAACATTTGAAGTACAGACACTACAGTACAAAATTTTATTTGTGACAACAGTATTTTATATTATGGAATTAATATTCCCATGACAGAAAATATTCAAGTGTCCATACAAAAACACAAGCAAAAGTAACAGAAAATGAACAGAAAACCTGAAGTAGCATATTGCACACAGAGAATTCACCTAATCCATGATTCTACGATGGCACTTGACATGTGATAATGATGTTGCAGAAAGAATGTGCTATTAGAAGGATGCTATTAGCAATCAGTGAGTGCAGAGAAAATCAAACCTCCAAATACCAAATATATGAAAAACATCAGCAAACATGAGCAATAAGCAACCTCAGCATGGAAATAGGGATTGAAATATGTTAAATTATTTTTGGAAATATCTTGGCATTCTTCAGGACTCAATGAACACTATTTTCACATTTACACCACTATATATAAACAGGGCTGATCATTGCAAATTGTGTTTCTCACTGGGAATACCCCAACTGATCCTTAAAAGTGGAAAGATCAAATAAGACAGTTAAATAGGGTTTTAACTACTGTACCAGAACAGCACTGTCATACATGCACATGGATAAATCTTGACAACAGGAGGCAAAATAAACATGTCCCGAAAGACTAAACAGAGTGTGATTTTATTTATATGAATCCCAACTATGGGAAAGTGAAACTGTATCTTTTTAGGATGGATATATAAGTGATGAAATTACAAAGAAAGCAGTGAATCCACAAGATTTGAAAGCAAATATCCAAATAGTAGCCCTTAGTAACTGAGAGGAAGAGCAAAATATCTGGATTGGGGCATCTGTGACTTTCAAGGTAATGGCAAAATTACTGTTTCTAAAACTTTACAGTACTATTCATATGCTTTACTCTGTGTTAAATTACCTGCTCATTTATTTTTTTTAATTAGAGAAATATAGTCACATTGTAACAATAGGATTTTAGAACTGAACCTGTCTTTATTTTATAAGTAGTAATTAATTTAAATGAGACTCTGATTTACCTAGTGTCAATTAAGAAGGAAACTAGACTTTTGTAAATTGTGCCCCATGTTTTAAAAAGTGGGAAATTTTATTAATTTTACACATCACATATAATACTTTTATATTCATTTCTATAAATGTAAATTTCTCTGATTAAAAAATTTTTAAAAATCATTTTGGGTATTGTCAACTGTTTTTACTCTCCCTCTCCTTTTACTTTGGTGAATTTTATGTACTTGATGTTTGTCTTATCCTATGCAAAAAGAAAGAAAGAAACATTCTCCTTTTTCCACCAGAGTTTAAAGGAAATCAAATCAAATCAAGTTGTACTATAACCAGCAGGACATTTTTTTTCATGAGAGTACATATTCGAGGAAATGAATGAAAGTTCCTGGAATTTTACAAGGTGTGATTCAGAGTCAGGAAAATTATTTAAATAACTCTTAAACTACTTAAGTCTTGCTAAGCATGGCATATTTCACAAAAACCTTTCAATATTACAATTCTAACATCATACCTGTTAGCATGATTAGATTTTACTTCATCATTCTAGAATTTGCTTTCTGTGGTATGTCTGGTTATGTGTTTGACAAGATTTTTTTGGCAGCATATAGAAAGTTTAATAGCCAAGCGTGTGGGAGAGTGAGAGATTTTCCATCTGCTAATTGAGGAAAGCCAAAGGGAGGAAACGCCATTGCGCAATTCTAGAACAGTGTGGATTACGTAGAATATTTCAAAATGTGGCTCTCATCCTGTTTGATGTTAAAGATTAGTGTATTTAATTCTACTAAAGAACCAATATTAACTTACTTTTTTCTTTTTAAACATTATCTTTTATTGTAGTTTTATTTATCATGCTTGCTGAGATGGGAGAATTAAATAATCTATGTTCGTAATATGAACACTGTCCTGCATGCAAAACACACTGAATGAAAATCAAAGGGTAAGGATGAATTTGGGGGAAGGAGAGTAAATGAACAGAGTTGGACAGAAGAGTCAAAACTGATGTGCATGTAATTCTTAATATCCTGTCTTCAGTTGTCCAGTAAGAAAAAGTTAAGATCTATTCCAAAAGTAAAGAATACTTTAAAAGTTTAATCACTTTGCCATGATACAGTTAGTTTAAAGAAGCTGCAAGCTAAAATGGAAGCCAGGCTAAAGGAAGATGGCTTCGACTTTGTTTTGGAAGCAAAGAAGCATTCTATGATACCAGAGTATGACGCTCAAGCTATAAAACTGTTTCCATGCCCTGTGTAATTTAACACCTAACACTTCTTTTTAGTTTTATAAATAAGCACTTTCTCAGAACAAAATAAATAGAAATTAACTTTGCAGTTCAAATCGAGTAATTATTTGAAGAAATGAATCTCAATTGTAATTTTACAAAATAACCTTTGAATTCCAGGCTAAAAGAAATATTCAAAATGCACAATTTTAGTATTTCTAATATGACATTGCTCCAGAATAAATTCCCTGATCAACTGGCAGATGTGCCCCAGAAGTTAACAAAGACAGGAGAACTTACAAAAAATTATGTTCAAGGAAATATTGAGAAAAAAAAGAAACCACACAGACCATTCATTTGATAGTTGCAATGCTTCTAATGTAGCAATAAAACAGGACAAGAAATGAGTTTTTTGAAAAGTTGTTTAAAATAGAAGAAAAATTTTAGAGATGCTTGTAGAAGGATATCAAATCCAAAAGATCTAACACTTAAGGAAAGCATTTTAACTTAAGAGAGTAGAGGACATATAGAGGAATAGAAATAGGGTATGATAGCAAGAAAACAAGGGTTTGAATCTTAGTTTGGCCTATTTGAATTGGATAAGACTATACTTCCTTTTCTCATTTCTGTTGTGTTGTTTGGTTTTGTTTTTACTTCCAAAATCCCATCTCTAATTTAAGTCTGAATCACTTTTGGTAGAATCATTGCTTCCTGCAGTGTGTATTTGAGGGTGCTTCCTACAGAGTATATTTGAATTCTCAGAGGATAACTTCCGTTAAGGCTGTGAAGGAATCCAAAAGCATTTCTCCCTGCCCTGTTATAGCCAGTGACAGTCAGATAAAATAAGAAACCACAAGAGAAGTTTCCCAGAGATTTTGCAAATTGAGAAAGCTAACTTATAGATCTGAAATGGTAAGAGGCATTATTCTGGCTTAAAAGAAATTATGTACATGAATTCGACATAAAATGCTGGACATTATTATTCAAAAATTAAGGAATGCTATGTTTTCTCTTTGAAAGTTGACATTGGTGCATAATTTATGGCAAAGTAAAATAAATTATGTGAGATCCTAGACATTTAAGTTAGAGACATGGGAACAGGTATAAAAATTCAAAAGTCCTGCCTTTATTTCACTGATATTAATTTCTACTCCAAGACATAATTCATTTAAATGCATTCCACCCAAAATAGACATAAGAGTGAATCAATCCTGAGATTAATGGAGAATCTCAATTCAGAAAAATCACAAGGTAGTTTGGTAACTTTACTTGTACTATTCACTGATATTTTTAAAAAGATTATTAGAAATATGCTTTTTTAAATTTTCAGTACTGGGGATCAAATTCAACCTCAAGCCCACCAAGGAGGCATTTAAAACACTGAGCCAAACTCCCAGCCCTGTTTTTTTTGAGGCAGGGTCCCACTATGTAGTTCCAGCTGGCCATGCTCATGTTGTAGCCCAAGCCGGCCTTGAACTCACAATGCTTCCACCTCCCTCAAACTCCCCAGTGCTGGGATTAAAGCTGTGCACCACCACATCCTGCTAAGAAATATGCTCCTTATAATCATCAGCTATGAGTTTATAATTCAACTTCAATTCACTATGTATTCTAACATACTATTAACTTCCTCATTTTCTTAGCCTCCATTTAAAGTGTAAAATTATGAGATTTTATTCTGTAGTAACCTAAATGTGATATGCGGTGACACTCTTTTAAGATTCTATGAGCATTTATAACTTCTTTAGTGACACATCAAAACCTTTAAGCAATATCATCTAAAAATCTTAGTAACATGTTAATACTTCAAATTCAAACACTGGCTTCTAAGCGGTGAATTTGTTCAGTTCGTTTTGATAAACAAATCAAGTATAATTTTCCCACTATCTCTTATAGATCTTATCAGTGTCAACACATTCTCTTAGATATAGGTCATTAGACATCAAACATTCCTTTACCACTTTTAAATTTCAGGAAGATATGTCTTACCAGAGTGTGAAACAATGGTACAGTTAGGTAGAACCACAGCTGGAGGTGAGCAGGCTGGTTTTCCTAGCTCCCTTCTGTTTGATTACCATACAAATGGGCAGAATCCTATTTTTCCTCTTTACCTTCAAGGAGACAAAGTTGGAAGCAATCCACAGCAGGGAGCAAAATTGTAGGCAAAGGAGCATGCCATCTGGTAGAAATATGCTGGAAAATCTTCAGGCTTCTCATTTCAACAAAAGTAAAAGTAAAAGTCTATTAATTCAGCTTCTAGCTTGGCTGAGAAATAAATTCCACAAGTCTCAAATTGCATCTGGTTTACTACATGTCTGGCTCTAATATGTACAATAAAAGCCAGACAATTTGGATGAAAATATTGTTTCTCTTTAAGCTTTTAGCAATCGGAGGCAATGTGAGTGTTATTCCTTTCTTAAATTCGGAGACCTTCCCTCTTATGGCTCTATGATATTGATCTGGAATGCACGGTCTGTCTGTTTGGGCTGTTCCTTGAGTGGTAAAATAGGACTCAAATTTGTTCATGAGTAGGAGAGAATAATCACAGGAAAAATGGTTCCACAAGTCTATACATCTGTTAGTGACACGCCATGCCAAAATTAACGTGATACCAGTATTTGTACACTACACTGGCAAGATTTCCAAATCTTCTCATTTGCGTATATAACTACCTTCGGAAGCTATTATGCTACCTAATTACTGCATAATTATGATCAAAGCCTTCTTTATACTCTCTTTATACATACACAATCACTTTATATGTATTTTAGGGCAAGAGTCATGCTAATAGTTGTCTTCTTGGTATCACCATGTACTGTATTAAATATTCTAGGAAATAAAAAATTTATATGCTATTTTGAAATCAGTATCAACACATGCAGGGAATAGTCGCTTTGGCCATTGTATTGAGTAGATCCCATAGTTTTTCATTGGTACCTCTATTGTGGCAATGTCTACGTGTTCCTAATGTGTTACTGAGCTGGCTTTCACATCATTATTAAAAATTTGGCTGTTTCCATGACCATTTCCTATTGGTACACATTGAAGAACACTCTCTTTCTTATTCTTGAGCCCATTTCTATTTGTCATCATCAGTGGTTTAATTTGTTTTAGAGCAGAGAGATCAAACTATCCTAAATGAACATTCTTACTTTATCTCTCAAACGCCTGCTATGTGGATGCACCTTAAATCACACCCAAAATATCAAGTATCTTTTTTTTTTGAATTATCAACCATACCACTGAAGTTAAGTGCTTATTCAGTATGGACTAAGCTCCCTTGGCATCAGCATCCTTTCTCTAGCAGTTACTTAGGTTGATATTTTAAAGTCATGGCAGAGAGTTCAGCCTCTCCAGCGTTTTCACTGAAAGCACAGCACAATCCAAACTCCTTTTACTACTGCATGAAATTCTGTAATATCTTCCCTCAGAGTCTGTGTAGCATTTTAGTTTTAGAATACACTCCTATTATCTACAACAATTCTACACCAAGGACTTCCTGTCCTACTACCTCTCCACATAATTACAGGCTGAATATTCCTTATCCAAAATTCTTGGAATGAAAAATCTTGCCAATTTCAGATTTTTTTTAAATTTTGGAATAGTTAGATAAATCACATCATGAAATGTATTTACTTATATTACCCAAATAAGATTATTTCCACAGTGAGAAATATAAACATGAAATTCATTAGCAGTTGATATGTACTTTATTTTTTACTAGTACACATTAAAGTACATAATGATTACATTCATTGTGGGAAGTTGGTGCCTGTACATAACACTTCTTAATTCTGTTTTTTTTAAATTCCCTTTCCCTTCTTTCTTTCCCTAGTTTTCATCTTTTGTTCCTCTTCCCTTTCACAAATGTTCTTTCTCCCTGTTTCTATTATCTGTCTTTTATTTTGCTCTTTAATTTATGTATACTTTGATTTTCTTTTATAAGAGAAATCATGGCATATTTAAGCTCATGTACCTGATTTACTTCACTTAACACTTTATCCATAGCCCGGAAGTAATGTCATGCGGTATTTTTAGTGTCCATGGGTTTTAAATGCACCTTAGCACATGCAGTCAAGTACAGAATTCCCTACTTGTGGAACCACGTACATGCTCAGCGCGTTTCCTAACTTGCAACACTGCATCTGCAGATTTCCAGATTAGGGATGCTCAATCTGCACCCCGTGAAGAGCTTCCTACTTTCCGGCTTTTCTGGCATCATAACTGGCTCCATCTTCTATTTCACATTTCAGATAATGAGCCATTTACCAGTGAAAGGTATTTCTCAGTTACCATATATTAAATGATGTTATTTTAATTCCCATCAATTGCTTTTCTAACCAATTTGCTTATTTATTTGTGTGTTTATTTTCCCATTTTCCTTTCCTCTATATAAACTAGAGCAAGAATTATTATCTTTTTCAAAAAATCTACTCTCACTAACTCAAAAGGCCTCTGGGATATTTTACCTGTTCCATAACTACTTATTACATGAAGAATGAGTGAAGAATTGCAGTGGTCAATGTCTGTACTAGGAATACCATTCCTAAAGAAGTACGGTTCTCACTGTGCAGAGATTCTGTATAGCATAGATATAACTGTCTGGAGGACTTGTCCTACCAAATGGAGAGGGACTTATCCATTCTGCACTTCACAGTAGTAATCTTAATGATTCTTAAATTGAGGCATGGTCTCTTTCTTTCTCTTTTCAATGACTTCCATTCCTTGTGCTACAGTACAGGGATTCTGTGGTCCATCAACCAATGTGCATCGTATCTCATTTCTGTTGGCCTCTTATGAGTACCAGAAATGAGAATACACATTTAGAATTTTTAAAGGAATTTGACATCATTGTAACTCCAAATATGTGACCACTTTTCTAATAATTATTTTAATGATTTTTTAAAAGAGCTACCATTCGATGTATTATGGGGAGATGAAAGTCAGTTTTTCATCTAAAGTAGATAGAGTAGTTGCTGTAGAGATTAAGTAAAGATGACTCCCAAAAAATTTTCATGAAGCCCAACGCTAGCTAACAACTGTGAAGGCCAGAGTCTGTTGATAATCATCTAGGATAAGATTACTCAAATTTAAGAGCATAGAACTCTGCTAAGGAAAAAGCAAACGTCCTACAACTCTAGCATGCTCTCAAGTTAATATTTGACAAAAGTGCATAAATTCCTCATGTGTATAATAATATGCACATGTAGAACCAAAACACCTTAAAATCAAATTGCAAAAGTAATAAGAAATGTGTTTAATTAGCATTCATGCATAGTAATAAGATTCACTGAAATTAAATTGATAACGTTTCAGGAATATAAAATCAACTGCTAAAGTGCAGGCTTTCACAGGTACAGAAATTTGCAGAACAGAGATCAGTATACATTTTCTATAAAGGGCCAAATAGCAAACAGGTTAGATTTGTTGGCCAGATGCTTTCTTTTGCAATTCATGATTGAAGATAGTCACAGTCACAACACAATGAATGGATGTGACTGTGTTCAATAGAGCATTGTTTATGTAGCTAGTGTGTACCATGCCACACTTGGTTTGCCCTAGTTCTTTAGTATGTTGAGGATAGCATATCTTCTGAGGGGAGTGATGATATTCAATTCTTGCTAATACCATGGTATTTGGGAATGGATCTGGACTTAAAGTAATGGCAAACAGTGAACACAAATTCAGATAATAGTAGTAAGACTTTTGAACAAGAAACTGGCACCCAGGTTGTAGTGAAGACAAACTGAAAGCCTGCATTAGACCTAACATAGTCTCAGTAATCAAAGCAAATTATACTGACTAGCATATTTTGAGTTAGGCCAGTCCAATTTGAGCTGCTAATTCAGATTGCCAGACTCCACTGCCTGTACTGTTGATCGGCAGCACTGACAGTTTCATTTTAACCATATCAAATTTGAGATGTCTCTCTGGAGTTTCTGAAACAGCTCTTGGCTGTGGCATTGAGTTGGGAGCCAGGAGTCCAGACAGTCTGCCCTCTATATGTGTGGGTTCTAAGCCTGTAGATTCAACTAATCACAGAAAAAAAAATTAATTGTATTGATCATATGCAGACATTTTACCTTGTCATTAATCCCTTAATAATACAATATGTCAAATATTTACATCATGTTTACATTGAACTAGATATTAAAAGTAATCTGGGGACATTTAAAATATGTAGGAAGACATGCGTAGTTTATGTGCGTATACTACGCTATTTTATAAAGCAGACTTAAGCATCCATGGATTTGGTTATCTGTTGGGGTCCTGGAATCAATCACTTATAGATAACAAAGGACAATTGTAGGTGGTAAAATCAGCATGAGATCATGCAGGAAAATGCTATAGATTTTTTTTCAAGGGCTCAGAATAAACTACTGGACTCTAACACTGTTACATTAACAGGATCCAGGCACAAGTTATGGTGTCACCTCATTTTACTCTATGCTATGTATCAGGGTGAATTAAAAATCCATCCAGGAGTAGACTACTTGGAAAGCCATGTAATTTATAGAAGATGCAAAATAAAGATTGTCTGAATTTTTGTGGAGAGGAATGACTGTTATCACTGAAGCCCACAGGATACTACAGATCCAATTAGATATTAAAGACTCTTACTAATCTAAAATGAGGAAATTCAAGGCTTTTGCCAAGGACATTTTCTTTAAAAAAAATTGACTTTACAAAAATTCTATCTGTATTAAGGGACATAATCTTGGAAATTCTGTATCACTGTCATATAATTAGCACCTCGGGTTATATTTATTTAATCTCTTGAAAGTCAGAAGAAGCCCAGCTCTATCTGGTAATGCCATGATGAATAATACTCCTAATGGAGTTATAAATTGAAACTAATTGGTTTATGTGATTGTTATTAAGTCTAATTTAAGTTAGTTAATGGAATTTTGTTAGGCAAGGGAATAGAGTTGATCTTTGCGCATGATATTTTTACTTTTGAAATAAGTTGTTGCATTACCCTATTGGATGTATAGATATAAATAAACATGATGTGATACTATTCCCATGCTCCTCTTAAGTCAAAGGTTAATTTTGAAGAAATGTAGCAAGAAAATTAATAATACACCTAATATGTTAGTGTTGCTATCTAGAGTATTTCCGCACCCAGTCTTTGTTTTCTACAGCCTCCATATAAGACCAAGGCACTTAAATTAGTGTGACAGGTTTGTGGAGTCCAAATTCATTCTGCAGTTGCTGAAAGGGATTCCAATGCCATCTATTGAAGAAATAAATGATCTCTTATAAGAATCAAATTCAGCAGAAATATGGATAAACCTATTTAAATAAACAACATACAGTTTAAGGAGTCTTCTACACTATTTGGTTGTTTCTTAACTGGTCTGCAAAATACAGCCTAACTGAGATCGAAAATCAGTATTCATATATGTGCTCCACAATTAGATAATGTGTTTAACCTGTGTGCAACGGAGTTCTTTCAAATTTTCCATTTAATAAATCTGTTGTATTTAAACAAAGAACAATATGCTTCTACTCATACTCCATATTTTTAGTATGTGATTTGTTTCTCCAAATGCCAGTGAGCGTTTGAAAAATTTGGAACGGTAATGGAGTTCACTTCCCACTCTGTCTGCCTTCTCACGTTTGGCTCATTGCTTTGTAGCCTCTTTCAAGAAAACAAGGAGAAAAGAAAGCTAAATGGAAAATGAAAGTCCTGCCATTTCTTAATTAGCTTCTGGAAAAGTCTGTTCCAAAGCAGCTCTCCCAAAGATCGTAAATTCCAGCATCGGGATGCACAGAGTTCAGCCAGATGGACCTGACTATGTCTGCACATGTCAGTCACATCATTTTCATCTGGGCATGTGAGTTTTCATATAAGAACATTATCCACAGTAAACATGGACCACAAAGAGTAAAGTTTAATCATGTACAAGGCTGATGTTCTTTATAGTGTCTGGGCTTTCCTCACTCTTTAAGAATTGATGAGTTACTCTGAAGCCATCCTGCGGGCCAGGTTTTAAAACGATTTGGGTAGCAGCATTCAATGATTTTTCTTCCCTGGACTTTATAACTACTCTATAACATCTTTACAGTACATTTATCTCACAAATTTCCATCCTAAAAGAAACATAAGAAATATATTACAGACAAGGCCCCTAGTTGTGTGTCTTTAGCAAATCATACTGCTAACAGTTATTTAAAAATCAAGTTTCTTGATTTTAGAGCCAATGACAAAATGAGGAGAAATGTAACTGATTAATATGTATTATACACACACAACATGCCTTTGTAGGCTGTTTCTGTACATTAACTTATTCAATGTTTACCATAGCTGAACTGTGACTGCTATTTAGCATTATTCTTGTTTACAGATAAGGAATCTTATAGTCCCAGAGGCTAATATTCATAGCTAAGATTATTCAGCTAATAATGAAATTCTGAGATTTAATCAATGTCCTTTTCAACACACTATGTTATCCATCAGGTGATGGGGAAAAGAACTTGCCCTTCTATTCTGGGTAAGAATTTGGAAATGATTGACTCACTTGATATACTGAGCCATGAGGGAAAAGGAGCCAGTTTTTCAGAGCTTTACTTACTAAAGTAGAATTCCTGAAATGAAAATACTTATGGAATATGATGCTTAATATAATTGAATTTTCTTAATTTCTAAGACTTAACCTTGTGGTTTATATCCATTTTGACAATCTGTCTAGACCAATGCAGTGATTCTTTTACCTTACTAATCCTGGCAGTATTTTGGTTTACAAAACTTCTGGTAAACTTAATGGTTATAATTTAGCCTGAAAAACGCAGAAATAGTGTTGGGTATTTATTGATCTCTTCCAAGGTCAAGGTCTCACACATGATACATATTTAATATTAGTCTTCAAGTGCCAAAATTTATTTCAGGGCATCCTTTGAAAGCCATGTATTTCTTTTCTCTAAAAGAAGGGAAATTCTCAGGCAGTAGAAGTATACAAATTCACATTTAATACATAAACTATTACTATATGCTAAGTACTAAATTATAAACCAAATACCCTTCAATGCATCTCCACTTCTAAAAGCTTCTGTGGTTTCACACTGCTTAGTGTACAAAACACAAGAACTATATGGGTTTTCACAAATTCCAATGAATATATGCTTCTATAATTATCTTTTTCCAACTTTCCACTGATGCCACCCTGACATTTTCGTAATGTGACTGACTATTCAGAATAACCAGAAAACTTCCACTTTCATGCTTTTGCTAATACTGGTCCCAGGGCTGGAATTTTTTTCTCCACAACATTACATTTCCGCCTTCATCATTGCACTCAAAAAGTTACTACTACAAAGAACTCTGCAGACAGCCAGATATGTGGATTTGCCACTTTCTCAACTCTCCATGCACTAGGAATGCTATTTGTTATCTCATATTCAATTTTAATTGTTGTCTCCCTTATTTCATTAAAATTTATGTGGTAGTGAGAGTTTATTAACAATTCACAGCTTCTTTTCCATTGTCTGTTACTATTTGTACATATAACACCACCCTCTGTGATTACTCAAGATTTATATTTTACTGACATTGCTGCAAATTACCTAAATAAAAAATAACATTATACAAAATGTTTTCACTGACTTATTTTATGACTATATGTAATTGTTAATATACTTTTTCTTATTTTTTAATTGACAAAATTATATATATTTGAAATGGACAGTATGTTATTTTGGTTTATGTGCTATTATACAGTTTATTTTCCTCAGATCTTCTTAAATATTGTCTTTCAGAATTGAAGGTCTCTGCCTGGTTGAATATCCCATGGATAATTTTGCTTTTTCTTCCCAAATACTTAAATAAATCTTTATTTCTCTTTATGTTCAGTAACTTAAACATCTTATACATTGGTACTTCTTGTTTTATGACATGTTTTAGTGAAATATTACCTATTCTATTTTTTACATTTTGATTTTTTGAAAAACAAAATTTCATTACAAAATAATAGAAGATTAGCAATGGTTAATACACTGCATGCTCTTATCTTCAAAATGGTTACTCAGAGTACAAGACATAAACCAAGAAGATTTCTACAAAAATTAAAAGAGATAATAATGAAAAACTTTCTTGTCAATGAACTAAGATAGACCAGTAGTATAAGTGAAAAATGTTAGCATATATATTATTTTTGAAACAACAGAATTCTTAAAACAGTGTCTGTAAATTTTATATTTATTTCAAGGAAATATTCCTTTATCAAAAGTTAGACAACATACACTATTTCTTTGTTGCTTTTAAGTACATTTTCTTTACTTCAATTAAATCAACTTTGTCCAGGCATACAATTGGTTAAACTCTTTGACTTTTCTTTTTTGCACTATTTCTGTTTGTTTTGGCCTCTTTTTGTTTGGTAATTTAAATGTTTAGCTGAATGTATTTGGTTCCTTGCGTCTTCTAGCTTATATATCAATTTGCTAATAATGTTGTTTTTCACTAGTTTTTAATATAACTTTTCATCATTTGTTGTTAGTTTATCTTTATGACTTGGGTTGTTAGTTTATATTCCTGACTTTGATACTTTGGTTTATTGAATTCATACACTAAGTATATTTGTTATACAGTGAAACATTAACGAAAAATTTCCCCCATCATTTTGTTCATTATTCCTTTTACATTTAGTTTGTCTTTGAAACATTATATTATTCTTGTTTGTCCTTTTTTAAGTAAGTTTGCATATTTTCTATGTTATTTGCTTTTGCAATTTTTGCTTACTCCTGGGCAGCGCTGTCTAAATCTTTAATAGTCTTTGATATACTGAGGGCGATTTCATAAATACTGAGATATTTTTACATTTATCCAGGTCTAGTTTGTTTTTCATCGTAAGGGTGATCTGTTGTTTTATTTTATTTTGCCAATGTTTGTTAAGTATCTTTATTCTGGTTTATCTCTCTGCACTGTAAAGTCTAATCCATTCTCCTGGTACAATACTTTGAATGCCTCCAAAAATTGATGTGTTGAAAACTTATCCTCTTGAATTTATGTGCTGATGTCATTTAAGTAGAAACTTCAGAGAGTGAGTAAATTAAATGAGATCATGAAAGTGGGGTCCCCAAAATGTGCTTAGTGGCTTTATGAGAAGTGGACAAAAGACCTGGTGATATGAGTTCCCTGACTCTCACCATGTGAGGACCTCCACCATGTTACACTAGACCAAGGTCCTTGCCAGATGACAGCACCTTGATAATGGATCTCCCAAGCTTCATAAATGTAAGGGATGAATTTCTATGCTTCAGGTTATGATATTCTGTTGTAGCAACACTAACACACAGCATGACTTACCATGGGGCAGTGGAGAATTCTTCCATTCTGGAGCCTGGAGTTTCCACATCTTACATGGATTTCTACAAGCTATAATCACTAATTACTAAGTGTGGAGATGCTGGTGAAGTCTCAGAGTTGATCAGTTTAGTAGTAAATTCAAGAGCTATGCTGAGATGTAGAGATATAATTTGATTCTAGGCAAAGTTTTCTCTCAATCCATGACCTGTAATTTATGAAGCATGAGAGGGGTTTCTTTTCCATGTTTGGTTAATAATTATAACTCTTTCTTCATTTTTCACATACAAATCAATTTAGTAACAGCTTTATTTCAGGTTTTCATCCTGAAGTCCTTGCTCATCTCTTTTCAGATTATCCTTCTGCTGCCTTAATAGAGACCCAAACTCTGACATTTTGTAAAAAAATGACATATATTTCTAGCAATATTCAACTATAATTGTTAAACTAGTGTTGGGCAACATAAGCTATCTTGTCACAGAAAGCTTAACAAATGTATCTTTCTTTTAACAGTGTTATCACTGACATGTTGTACTGTCTTAGGGACTTTTACAATGGAGAAGTTAGAGACAGCTGCTGGTCAGAAGCATGCCATGTTGCTAAGGAGAAATAAATGACAAATCTTAAGAAATATGATCCCACAATATGATATCAAAATTGCTGCAAAAAGGTAGTAAAAAAGGAAATGATATAAGTACATAATAAATAATACTATTATATGTAGTACTAGAATAGAACCCAAGTTGAACCAAGAGTGTTTACAAACTAGGCTATATCCCCAGTCCTCTTTCTTTCCTTCCCTTCTTCAATCTCTTTCTCATCTTTCTTTCTTTCTTTCTTTCTTTCTTTCTTTCTTTCTTTCTCTCTCTCTCTCTCTCTCTCTCTCTCTTTCTTTCTTTTTTTCTTTCTTTCTTTCTCTCTTTCTTTCTTTCTTTCCTTTTCTTTCTCCTTCCATCCTTCCTTCCTTCCTTCTGATATGGGGGAATGAAACTCCC
The DNA here is from genome assembly GCA_004363535.1 of Dasyprocta punctata. Classification (NCBI taxonomy): domain Eukaryota; kingdom Metazoa; phylum Chordata; class Mammalia; order Rodentia; family Dasyproctidae; genus Dasyprocta; species Dasyprocta punctata. The sequence continues at coordinate 46,968 of RJWM01002175.1, read as the reverse complement.
AACCTATGATATGTCGGGTAAAAGTTCATGGTCTCTAAAATCGAAGAATGAATTTTAGGAACAATGAAGGTTAAGAACAGAATATATTTATTGAGAGAAAGAAAGCTTCTGTCTAAAAGACAGAAGGGGTCTCATGTAGGTTGCCAAAGACTGTCTTTTTAAGGACTTTTGTAGCACAAAATCACGAGGTGAGATGGGTCCAAGGAGGGGAAAATAAGGGAACTCTCAAGGTGGGCATAATGTGGGGCAAAACTATGGTTAACCAATAAGAGTAATTGCTCAGGTAAAATTGATTAAATTGGGAACAAATGAGGAAGTCACATATCAAGCAGGTGTGCTTAAAGAGCAGTGACTCTTCCTGTAGGGGGTTGGAATGGTGACTCCTGGCTTCCTCAGGGTGATAGAGACCTATTTAGAATATGAATCCTTAGGATGTGGGTGTATACCTTTGATCTTTTGTCTTGAGACCTGGCCCACAGTGGGAGGTATCTGTGTCTCCCACAGTTACAAGGCATCTGTCTTCCGGCACTGGCTCCTGTAAAGACTACCTGACTGCCTATAATATTTCTATTTAACTCAGTTGCTGTTACTGTTCCTTCCCTCCTTCCTTCCTTTCTTCCTTCCATCTTTCTGTCTTTCCTTCCTCTCTTTCCTACTTTTACTCTGTTTTGAGACAGGTCTCACTCAGTCACAAAACTGTCCAGGCTGAGGTTGAAGTTAGGATTCTCCTGATTCAGCATCCCAGATTATTGGATTTACAGATATGCACCCCTACATGTAGCTTGATATTTGAGAAAGTAAAAACAGCATAAAGGATAGATTAGATATTTTTTGCAAATGGAAAATGTGTGATAGGAATCCTCTGCATGTTTGTGGAAGACGATAAAGTTGAGCAGGATCTTAAAAGAGAGGTAGGATGTGAATTTTTGCAGATAGGAGGGAGCAGTACTTGTGGGGACGGATAGTAATGAGAACAGGAGAAAGGAGGGAAATCATCAGAGATATTAGAGTACAGCAAATTTTTCAGTTTGGTTCTTGTATGATTTATAAAAAAATAGAATACTTGCAAGTTTTGTTTTAAAAGTAGACTGAAAACATGAGTGACTCTAACCTTTACCCTAAAAAGCTGCCCCACAGGCTGAAGATAGCACCCTTGTCACCTTCCAGGTCTCCATTGAAACATTTGAACTGCTTTCCTCTTGTTTAGAAAAATAAGCTTTACCAGCAAGACAACCTCATTTCACTGAGTTCAGATTCTAGCAGGCCCACATTAGTAACAAGAGATTAGAGGTGTGAACTTCCTCAATTTATGTTAACAAGGTGCTAAATGCGAAGGCCAATTATGGCTACCCCTGACTTCCTGCCTACTGAACAGCCAGTGAATGGGCTTGATCAGGGCAGGGCCCTTGTTCAGTGGTATTTATAGTATTCTCAGTTCATACACATGAATTCCTGAAACTATGGGTCCTGGATTCCTCAGGGTATTGAGGAATTTTGTGGGTTCACTATAAATGCCCCAGATGCTTTCCAGAACACCTGGCAATAAATTCCAGCTTCTTTAACTTTCCCTTTTTTTTTCTGATGCAAGGTTATTAAATATGAAATATTGCATGCTGAAATTCACATAAAGCAGCCTAATTAGTAAGAGGAGGAAGTGAGTGAGGGCACACGTGGTAAGGAAGGATTATAGCCAGGCTATGGATAGGGATCTGTAATCACAGAAACACAGGGAACTCAACCCCCTTCATCATTCTGCCTGGCATAACAACCCTTTCTGCTGACAGTCTTCCCCTATCCAGGCTACTTTTTCTGCCCAGAATCATTGCGGGTTTTTCTCTTTCTCTTTTTTAAATTGTCATTTTATTGCACAGTAGCTTTAGATTTACAGAAAAGTTGGGAAGGTCTAGCATGGAGCCATGTTATGTGACTTTCATCCAAATTTTGACTTATAAAAAAAAAATATCAGAATGCAGTCTTAATTTACCACAGGAAAGAAAGGATTTTTTTCTTTCTGTCTTCTTTTTTTTTTCCTACTACCTTCTCTGCTTCATCACATCCAAAAATATGCTGTTAGTTAAGCCCTGAAAAATTCTGATAGAATAAAGTTACCAAAGTGATACTTGATGCAGGTTGATAAATACTGTGCTGTGACCCCGCAAGTTACCAAAGCAAAGTCAGCGAATGTCTTCTGATACAGAGTACTCACCACTAGTGCTCAAAGTAATAAGCAGAGCAAGGCAGAATTTAAATTCTCTACACCGCCGGCTTTCTCATAGAGAGAACTGATACGCATTCTGTTGCCATTCTCTGGTAACTTCTCATTGCTTTCTGTACAGGAGAAGTAATATCTTTTGCTAAATTCATGGCTGAGCCCTTTATAATAAAAGACAGGTTAAGGAAAGAAAGCATACAAATTTACTTAATACAGGCTTTATGTGACACTGGAGCCTTCAGAATTGAACACATAAAGGAACAGGGAAAAACTCTTTTATTGTGGACAACTGTGCAGAATTATGATCAGAGGCGAACAATTTAGTATTTAGTAAAGGGTGCTCAGAGTCTTCTCAGTATCTTCTTGTGTCTTTCCTTGCCTTTTGGTGTCAGGAGGACCCATGTAGATAAGGGGGTTTATGACCACTTTAGAAGATGATTGGAGAATATTTTATGGTCTGCTGTAGAAGAGACAGGTAAGAAGCTAAGAGTGGTCTTCTTGTTCCCATGGGTTTTTTTCAAATGCCAATTTGTCATAGTTTGATTTACAATGTTTTAAGCCTTATCATTTTTCTATCTAAAATAATGCTACACATTCTTCCAAACCTTTCCATCTCCTGAGAAGTATTTTATAACCAACAAGATCTTTTTCCCTATTTACAGACTTTCATGGGATGTGAGACAGCTGCTACAGCAATTTCCACAACATAGCTTGCATGTAGAGGCAATGTCCTAAAACTGTAGAAACTGTAGGTACCTATAAGGTAATTCGCAAGGGATGTGGAATTACATAAATTTCAGTTATTTTCAGTTGCATTAAAGATAAGAACGAAAGAAATAGATATAAATCATCATGTGATTTAGGATTACTTATAAAATGACTGTTGATTTGATTGGGAATGAAATACCAAAGGAACACTAAATGAGTAAAATGTTGACTACATTGTCAATCTTTAGTAACTTTAAAAAGTCTATCTTATACTGCAATTCTCAAAATTTTACTTTCCATTACTTGTAATGGCAGTGTTACAACAATCTTTGGCTTTTCGTCTGTGTATATGTCAGAAAACAGGAAAGTTTTGTTGTGTTTTTAATCTGAAAAACTCTTGGAAAACCAGAATGTATTGCCCTACTACTGAATAGAGTTTAGTTCCTATGTTCTAATTACATACTCTTTATTAGTACTAACACCACAAAAAAGCAGTCTTTGTTAAATTGTGTCAAATATCCAACTTTCACTGAAATAGAGAAACTCTATGTTCTAGACTTTGGGTCTAGAGCACTGATTCTCACTGAAAGATGATTTTTAAAGTAGGTGACATTTGGCACTCTATGGGGATATGCAAGAGCAATGGTGTGTGCTACTGCAATCCATTGTATAGAGATTAGAGATGCTATTAAACATACCATAGTGCACAGAAATGTTCACACAACAAGAAAGAATTATCTGTTCCAAATGCCAGTAGTACCAGATCTTTGTTAAGCAAAAAGCAAACAAACAAACAACATAAACAAAATGCTCATCGGGACATAAATGTCAATGTGTTAGTGGAGATGGAACAGTAACCCAAATCAATGGCTATATATGCTTTCTAAAAATAATTCCTGATATAAATCCTAGGGTGACTATTGATAAGGAACATAGAATCAGACAGCATTATCTAGAGAAGGTGAATCTCATGCACAGATATAGGCAAACATCAAAAATGTGGGTATCGGATGGAAATATCACACATTCTGGTATTAGTGTGGGAAGTAGGTGGAGAGGAGGGTAGGGGGTAAGGAGTGAGGTGACAGTCATTGGTGACCTTGGGCCTCTCTGAACGGAACCACAGAAATGGATGAATTGCTCAAGAAACTCTGTGCTCAGAGTTCACAATCTGAATAGCGAGCGTGCGGTCTAAGAGAGTACATTGTCATACTGTGCTAAAAGTGTGATCAAAGAGATATGCACAAGATGCCAACGCAGCACCGAGGGCAGAGAAATAACCAAAATAGAAAACAACTGGAAAGGCTTTCTGGGTGAGTTGACACAGGTTATGTCTAAAATAAGTCCTAAGAAACAGCGCATCGCACACTAGTCGAGAGGAGAAAGTGGTAGGAAATTTATTCCAGGTCACAAGGCAAGCGCATAAAATGGATGACAAAAAGAATTAGAATTTTTTTTTTAATATTTCAAGTAATGCAGCATAGGAACCATGTATTGCAATAGGTAAAAAAAAAAAAAAAAATGCCCAAAGGTGAGACTAGAAAGGAGGGAGCAGAGACCAGAAACTCATGAAGTTTATTCAGTGTCACTGCAAAAGGTGAGACTAAGCCAGAGCTGCTAGGGAAGGTGGAAAGCAGGGTGTAACCGTAGCAGATGAGGCTTAGGGAAGTCACTCAGAGGAGACTGTGTGTAGAGAGGGGCCAGACCTGGAGTCCAGGGAACTGCTCAGAAGGAAAAACACATAAGCAAGACTACCCAGTGCCCCAGAGGGATAGTCTAACTTAAATGAGAATTTTAAGGCTTCTGACTTTCAAAATGTGAAGATCAAACATCCATAAAGCAAATAAGTTTAAATGTTCCTCTAATTATATCACCACTCTAGAACATGTGGATATATACAGGTGAGTCAGACAGGGACACTGACCTCTAGAAGTGACCAGGGAGACAGAATGTGAATCAAATGAAATCTAGAGTCAGAAGTGACAAAGGTTATGAGAAGAGTGCAGATACTCTGCAGGGGAGTAAAGAGTAAGCAGAGGAGTATAGAACCAGAAAGGCTTCCCTGAGAACATTACAATACTTTATATGAAAATAATAGACAACAAATGTGAAACACTTAGAATCAGAAAAGTACTCCATGGACATTATCTCCATTAATCCTTAATGTTATTTACATGCATTATTTCTGTTTTACAGGGTAAAAACAGATCAAGGGATTTGCTGGTAGTCACTCATCCTTGTTAAATGGGAAAAATCAGGAATCAGTCCCTGTGTGGATGAAACAAATACAATTCAGACGAATAAAGATGGGAGGAAGAGGTTCCCCTGTGGAAGGATGGTTTCTATGGTTTGTGTGTAGATGACCCCCAAAGCCTCATGCACTTTTAGATGGGGCCTTTTTGGAGTTAGTTAAATCTTGAGTTTGTGATTGCATCATAGTGCAATGCTAGGATTAAGGGTGCTGAGATTAAGGGTGAGTGATTGCTGGATCTGTCCGCCGGTTGGATTGGCACTGCTCTAATCCCAGCAATCTGAATAAAATAAAAAGGCAGAATGAGACTTGTTTTTCCTTTTGCTCTTGTTCATTTTGTTGTCTTCTGCAGCCACAAACTGCTGCCCTTCTGGGTTGAGCTACCCAGCTTTGGAGTCAGCTAATTATGGACTGAAACCTCTACAAGCTGTGAGCTAAATAAACCCTCCCCTCTGTAACCTTGAGTGTTGGGTATCATGTCTCAGCAATGAGAAAAGTAACTAAAACAGAAGTCATCTCTGTAGATACTAAATTCAGACAACTTAGGTATACACAGTAAATAAGCTAGAGTTGGATAAAGAATCATCCATAAGCAGATTTTTTTCCACGAGATGAGGACAAACACCGAAGAATCTATCATTAAGCAGTGTCGTGAAGACTAAATTGCGCTTCTAAGGTGAGGGATACGCAGCTTTCCATTGCTTCCTTCCAACTCTCTGAGGTGGGCCATCTTGAATAGTTTAGAGCAATTATTTGATCACACAATTCCTAATTGGCAAAAAAGAAAAAGAAAAGAAAAGAAAAGAAAAAAGTTAATAGTGTCTTCAAAATCCCTCATTCCCTAGCTGCCAGTGGAGCATGCATGGAGCAGATGCCAAAGACAGCTTGGAAACTTCCAAAAGTGCTGGAAACCGCAATTACTATTAGTCTCTCTATCTGCTGCCGCCAGGGTTGGCATCACGAGCAGCTGTGGTGCTTGCCAAGGGGCTCAGGTGGCCTGTTGAAGTGACTTCTTACTTATAAAGCCATGCAATGATTTGTATGCCCCTTAAAATTCCAAGACAAAATAGAGACCAAATATATATAGTTAAATTTCAATTGGCAAAAGTTAGATTTCAAGGAAACATTTTCCTTAAGTGAGCTTACCATGAAGTTCTAACTCAAGATAAAGCAAAGATGAAAAAACAAAATTGCAACATTTTGCGGAAATTAAAGACTTTTCTCTCATATGTCTGCTAAATGCCTTGTCTGCCTTACAAAACGACAGATACAAGATGTCCTACTACCACCATTAGGTCACCCAACATCCTTACAACCACAACTCCTCTCCTCTCTCCCAGCCCTCTGCATACTATTCTACAAAATCGTGACTAATTTCTGCTCTTATCTACTCTACTACAGTCTTCTTTTATTTTTTTATTTTTTGCAGCACCAGGGATTGAAATCACAACCTTGTGCCTGCCAGACAGGCGCTTAAGCCACTGAACCACACTCCCAGCCCTAGTTTTTGAGGCAGGGTCGCACTATGTAGCTTAGGTCAACCTTGCGCTCGCATTGTAGCCCAAGCCGGCCTCCAACTCAATGCTCCACCTACCTCAGCCTCCTGAGTGCTGGGATTAAAGGCGTGCACCACCACGCCCAGCTTCTGCTACAGTCTTACTGAGTTTTCTTATTTAATGATCTTTCCTGTACCTATCTAGCTAGCCCAACTCCACATAATATTTAACTTTGTTAATTTCTACCTGCTCATTCCAAATCCTGTGTTAGCTCATATTCTAAAGTCTGACTTGATGGCAAGCTATGAAAGAATGAGAACCAACTATCACATCCACTTAAATATTAACACCTACAACATTGAATTCTTACTGTAGATTTGTATGTCTCACCTGCTAGATTTTGAGCATTCAAAAAACTGTTACCAGGTCATTCATCACTATGCTCTTAATCTTGGCACAAGGTCTTCTAAATAGCACGTGATAAATCAACTGTTAGATAAATGAAACAAGGTCCTTCTTTAAAAAAAAATGGCTTCAAGATTTAACTTAGGCCCCCGTATTTTGAGTGAAAATTTATTTTCTCTATTTTTTAGCACAGTGTGCGCTATCGAGTGAAATCCAGGGCCAAGTTCTTTGAGTTTTTTTCTCTTTGTTATGTGCAAGTTAATAAAGCATTGTGAAAATTCTACTTTACCAACACTCATCTTATGGCTTCATAGCAAGAAATCATGACTGTACAGTTTCATCCCAGTGTGTGCTATTTACCAAATTCAATAAGGATTAGCTGTGAATTTGTTATAATTGATAAACACATCTTGATTGCCCCCAAGGTGTACTGGGCTCACAATGGCCTTTGAGCTACTTTTTCCCCTGTTCTTTTACCTGAAAAAACAAAATATCATTCTTTAAAAGATGAAAATTGCTTTCTTTCTTTTTTTAGCCTTCAACAATGGTTTCTTTGATTATCACAATCCAGGATTTTGCATATGAATATGGACATAGGCCAGAACGTGGGACTCCAATTCTGGGTATCATGATGTTCTTATAACCACTCACAGTAGTCAGGAACTGGCAAAAGCCAGGGCTGGTGATGGTTCTGTGTATCACTTCTCGCCTAAAGACGTCAGGGAAACAAGAAGCACAGGAGGTGCGTGGGGCAGCTAACATTGACGCATGCGTAGGAGGCCACCTGAGTCCTACGGGCAAATCCTTATGTCCCAAAAAGAGGGAACCCTCAGGAGTGGGGGAGGTTAGTGCTCCAACCATACAAGAAATCTTTTCTTTTATTCTTGTCAATGCAAATAAAATTTTTGAAACACTCAAGAGTAAGCTTAGAGTATTTCCTCATATCAACAGATTCAACAATTAACAACATTTTGTTATATTTATTCTATATGTTCTTTCTGACTTTTCGTTTTTGTCTGTGCCAAAATAATTTAAAGAAAATCATACACATATGGTCATTTCAACTCTATCATCCAAGAGATGGAGGACAGAGGGATAGAGGAGAGGAAGGTGCTGAAAGCAAGGAATTAAGATATGTTATTTAGATGCACAAACTCTCTAGGAGGAATTTGATCTTTATATACTATGAACATGTACTTAAACAATTGAAAAAAATGAGCATTTTCTTACAAATTTCACTACTATAATTAAGTATAATTGACAATATTTCCAGCCTCTATTCATGTTTCCTAAATGATATCAACATGTATTTTATTGATGATTCATTTCCATCAAGATCTTGGCAAGGTCACAGCATTATACTTGGTTAGGTTTATTTCCTACAAATGAGTTTTCATGTTAATATCTTATTACAGATACTCTTTAGGATAACATCAGTTCTGAAAGTTCGGTTATGCTTTGTTTTGCTGTGTAAAATATTTATTTGTAAGTTATAAGTCACATAAACACACAAACACATACAGACACACACACACACATTTTTTTCCACTTTAAGCGAGGCCAAAGTGAACTAGGGGTTTAGATTATGACTACCTGGTGGTTTTGTTAAGAAATTCATCTTCAGTTTCCATCTAAGGGCTTTAGCCATTGACGATGTAGGCCTAAATTAATTATATGGGGTTGGGAGACATTATTTTGAATTATAATTTCCTCTACTTATTATCTGGCTAGGTTTCTACTGAAAAGAAACTTCTCCATCTCTTTATTTGTGAGAATATTAGATTTTTTTAAGTAACCAGTATTTTAGGTTACAATGGAGAAGTTCACAGTCTATGTAATTAGATGCTAAGGAAAATGGAAATGAAAATATTTGTATATAATCATGATTTTTGGAGTAGCTTAGTAAATTAAAAGTGTGTCTTTTAACTCTTTTTAATCTGTCTTTCCATATAAATACATTACATAAAAATATTATGAGAAAATCCTTTAAAAAGAATGTGTTATTTTCATGCATTTTATTGTATAAAGAAATGTATAACATGAGATCTATTACATTTTAAGTTTTCTGTACAGCATTGTTGAGTACAAACACAACTGAAACTTTATACCCATTGAGCAGCAACTTCTCATAATTTAAAAATGCATGAATAGAACTATATATGTAATTTTTCATTGTAATTATCCAATTATTTATCTACATGCAGACTGTGAACATGTCTCTTGTTTGGCCGTTATTCATTAAAAAAAATGTTGCTTAGGACCTAATAGTGTTCTCTAATAAAATTTGGTTATCACTACTTTGGTCCTTGTGTAGCTTTATGCTATTTTTAAGTTAAAGAATTAAGAATATAGTTAATATTAAGATACTGTATACTGCAATATTGATACTGATGATATACTAATTCACATTATACTGCTAGGTATAAAAATAGTCATATTAATAAAAGTTAATTTGTACTTAATGCAAATAATGTGACCATCATCAGAATAGGAACTTTTCATCCGTGTGTTCATTTAAATTAGCATTCACCTTATGTGATAGAAATTATTATTGTCTCCATTTCACAGATAAGGTTGCTGAGTTTCCAAATCTTAAAAAACTAGTCTGAAGCTCAATTAATAAATAGTGAATCTATTATTCAAAACCATAACTACAAGAAATTGCTTCCCAATGGGTATAAAGTTTCAATTGTTTTTGTACTCAACAATGCTATACAGAATATTTAAAATTAAGTAGATCTCATGTTATGTATTTCTTTATACAATAAAATGCATGAAAATAACTTCATTGTTTTAAAAGAATTTTCCCTTAATGTTTTATAAGTAATATATTTATATGAAAAGGTAGGTTAAAAGGAGTTTAAAAACACACTTTTATTAAGCTATTCATAAAATCATGTTTATGAACAAATATTTTTGCTTCCTAAGGTTATATTACATAGCAAAAATGATAGGGCATCTGTCCTTTGTGATTCCACATTATGTAGAACTTCATCTTAGCCAAGGAAACTCCCTCTTACAAACAAATTTCTACACTGTCACTGCTTGTTAAGATGGCTACACTGTGGTAGAGAAATGTAGCTCTCTTCTAAGAGAGTATTATTACTGCACAGAACTGAATTCCACCAGAAGCTCTATTAGTTGAGAAGATATAAATCTTCACATTTGAACTTTGAATACAGTATTTTGAGATGCTAACATGATAATTAATACCTGGATTCTCACTCACAAAAAATTGGGACTGAAGTTCCAGCTGAGTTAGGGCACTTGCACAACAGAACAGGTGTGAAGCCCTGGGTTTGATTATAAGCACCACATAAAAGTGATATAATAAATACGTGAAGTTTTAAAATGATAAATTTGTCATAATTTGTTACATAAGATTAAAAACCAGTAAGTGTGCTACAGCAAGAATCCAAGATTTCCTGGAGAGAAGGTAGCACTGAAGAGAGGAGCAGGGAGCGAAGTTGCCTGGACATGTATGAGATCAGCGCTACTCAAAGTGTGAGCCTCTCCTCTCTCTGAACTACCCGTTATCCACTGCCACAAAAATGAAATGAGTTACACCTTAAAGAAATGTATTTAACAAAAGGGGAGTGCAAAGGCAGCACAAATTCCAGAGGAAACAGAAACAGAAATTTTAGAGAAATTTGAGCCTTTGTTACCCATTGTGCATCAAAATACTTGAAGTAAGAATGAATACCATCTAAAGAAGAGCTAGAAAATCCACTAGTATAGTTAGAGACCTCAACACTCCCCTGTCAGTAATTTTTAGATCAAGCAGACAGAAAATCAATAAGTGCATAGTTGACATCAACAGTACTATCCATCCAGTTGATTTAATTGACATTTATAGAATACTCCATTGAACAAGAACAGAAACACATTTCTCTTACATTCACATGGAACATACACTAAGATAAAGTACAGTCTGAACAAAGGAGAGAGAAGTACATGAAAGCCGATTGAAGTATGCAATGTAGCAAATATGGGGGATTCCCTTCTATCTTGTCCTTGAGGCTCAATATTGTTCTCACTGTTTGACTTTATTCCAATTAATTGTTTTACTTTATTCAGCATTCTGTTTTGATTGGTTTTATTCTATTTTATTTTTGATTTGATTTTGCTAAACCTGATGGAATGGTCAACTATTCTGAAGATAACAAGATATACTACCGTAGCTATAGTTTTCCTAGTATCCTGCTTTGAAGTTCTGTACCACTTCTACTGCTTTGTTTTGATTGACTTTATTGTTTTGTTTCGTTGGATTTTACTATCTTTAAAATAAAATTTAAAAAAAAAAGCCCACTGAAGGCACTCCCAATAGCTAAATGTGAAACAACTTAATTTACAGAATAAATTAATAAATACTATACTTTATAACTCAAAGTACAAATTATCCTTAAGTCATACAGATATTAATAAAAAGAAAATAAACAAGCATCCTGTGTATAAGGATAAAAGTTGTGTATATAGGGCTGTGTGCATAACTAAATTGTAGAGTACTTACCTATAAGGTACAAGACTTAGGGCTCAATTACCAGCACCACACAAGGTAAAGAGGCAAACCATAATGCTCCATACTTTAAGAGTGGATTGTATTTAGTTACTTACTTCCAAAAAAGTAGTTTTGAAATGGAAGAATGAAAGAGTAATGCAAATAAACACCACCTCATGCCAGGTAACCAACATTAACATAAAAAGAAAAAACACAGTTATATTGATAATATATATTCTTGATATACTGTAATAACACTTTACCTCTGTGCTGTTCTAACTATGCAGACATAATCCAAAGCTCATAGCAAGGAAAACATTATTCAAATCTCATTCCAGGGTCATGCTACAATATATCTGATTAGTAGTCCTTAAAAAGTCCTAGTCATCAAAAACAAAGACATCCGAGAAACTATAATAAGCTAGAGAAACCAAAAATACATGAGTACCCTATTAGTCATCTTTCCCATTTCTGAGACAAAATAGCCGAAAGACACCTGAAAGTGAAGGGAAGACAGGTTTATTTGGCTCACAATTTTAGATGTTTCAGTTCATGGTTGACTGGTTTCAAAGCAGAACATCATTGTTACTGGGAAACAGGGAACAGGAAAACAGCATCCAAAAGCTACTTATCCTCCAAAGGCTATGTCCCCAGTAGCTTCATGCCCTCTCCTAACAGCACCTTTAGCTACGAACCTTGGTGGATTCACCCTCTGATGAATATAGAGCTCCATTTTCTCATCGCCTGTCCAAGTGTCTGATAAACCCATCAAGTTGACAATTAAGACTAACTGGCCCAATTACTAAATATAGTACAGCATACCAGATAAAATTCTAAAAGAGAAAATGGGAATTAGAGAAAAACAGAGAAAATCTTTTTAAATAAGTATTTTAGTTAATAAGAATTTGTCAAAATTGGTTCATTAATTGTGATAAATATATTGCACTATTGAGAGATGTTGATGATTGAGTAAGTTGGGTGCTTGGGACATGGAAACTAAAATGTAAAGCTCTTCTTAAATAACAATTCGAGCTTTTTTTTTTTTAAATCTAAGTCTGGAGTTCAGAAATAGAATTTGAAGCACACGACACATTAGAGATATTGTTGACTTGAAAAAGGAGAAGAGCAGCTACGTGGCTAGGAATGAGGGCAGCCTCCAGGAATTGACAAGAGAACCTGACTAACATTCAACAAGAAAATGGAGACCTCAGTTTTCCAGTGACAAGGGACTGAATTTTTCAAGTAATAAAAATGAACCTGGAAGTACATTTTTCTCCAAAGGATTCACATAAGCACTCAATCTATGCAATACCTCACTATCAGCCTGTCATCCTGGGTACAGACCCAAGATACACTTTGCCTAGAGTTCTGAATGACAGCATTTTGAGCTAACAATTAGATGTTGTGTTAAATTCCTCAGGGTGTGGTCATATACTGTGCAGCAATAGAACAGAAATACAGAGTTCTAATGAGAAACACACTCTTCTTTCTACCCATGCCTATCTTATCTGAATTTCCCTCCTTGATAAGGACAAGGAAAAGAAGGAAAAACCTGCCTCAGCCCATTGTCTACCCTGTCAGCCTGGCCTTTTGCCGAAAGGGCAAATTGTCATCTGTTTTGTCCTGGTGCTGTGAGCTAACCCCTTCAGAATCCACTCCTGCAGTGGGACATGCACATTTCTAAGGGATGCATTCAAAGAAGGAAGACAGGAACTTTGAAAAGCCTACGTGCTGGCAGTTACAAATCCCACTGTCCCTCCCTATCTGCATTTCGAGTAATGAAGATTTGATTTGAATCACTGTGTGTCCTGTATTTTAAACCTTAACTGTTTTGAACAGGAGAGACCAAGATAGAATTGTTATGTATATACCTCCTCCGACTTCATCTTAAAGTACTATTTTTCTAGGAGTCAGAAAGGCATAGGAAAAGAAAAACACTTCTTTAAAAAAAATATTATTCTCATTAGAACTACAAAGGAAAGTGGGGTCAGGTTATAGAAAACTATGAATAACAGCATGAAACGTTTTGATTTAATGAAACTGAAACTTTTTTCTTGAACCGGGTATGACACATTGAGAATGAGGTTTCAAACTCGTTAGTCTGGCAGTGCTGTGCAGTCCATGGTGGGGGATGGGGGTGGCATGTGTGGAAACAATTATGCCTATGCAAATGCTGTATAAAATGATTTACCTTTGAGCTTCATATAAAAACTGATCTTGGCTCAAACTATGATTGCTTAACAGGCAAGAAGAAAGAAAGGTATGAAATATAAAACTGCCTCCTTAAAAGACTGAGACAGGAATACGTGCTTATGAAAGTTGAATTTTTGCCAACGGGCTTATAAAAAATAAAATGTCATCTCACTACTCTTAGCAGTTGCAGCTGTACTTTCATTTCCATTTGTAGAATAAATAATTTTCAAAGAATTTTTCATAATAGTCAAGTTTGGCAGAATACAGTATCTAAGTGTCATTTTAAGGATTCAGGTTATTAAATATGGAGGTGCCATAAACTTTCAATAAAAGTATTTACCTGGATGTCTGGCTTTTCTTATCCAAACTGTGAAAGTTGGCTTATTATAGTGAACAATGTAAAGTTTGAAGCACTCTAAATCTAGGAACCTCATAGTGAGATTGTGGTCTCTGGCACTTAAAAGCTATTAAAGAAAACACCGTTTTAAATTTGCTTTTCTCTGGTATTAAACATTGTAGATGTCACTTGAGTTGCGGATGTCCCTCAAAACCTGTGGCCATCCCTGTATGCCACAGAACTGAAGACACAAATATGACCACAGTCTAGATTCATGATGAGTAATGGATGGAGGTTGATTTGTTGGGGAGAGTGAAATACTTCTCAGGTCCAACACCACCAAACAGTGTCATAGATTTCATGACTCGCATGCTAACCAACCAGAATGCTGTGAAATGCTACTCCACATTGCCTTACGGTAGGCTTGTCATTTACAGTTTCTGTGATTGTATTTCCCTGCAAACATGCAACCTCTAGACAATGTAGGGTAGCAGCCATATGGGTAAAATATTACACTGGGTTTCTAGATTGTATATTGGGCTCCTACTATTTAATGCCTCTATGACTTTAAAGCACATTATTTTGTTCACAGAGTCCTTATTTTTTATACATTAAAGGAGATAAATAAAATTAGGAAAGTAGAGCAATACCATTGGGAAATAAAAACATAAATAATCAAAGTATTAGTGAAGCACTGCTATAGAAACAGAGATAATTGGATTTGTATGTACACAGTACATATTTGTGCAAAAATATGTATTTACATATGTGCTATATGTATGTATTTATATATCCTTAAAGGAGTGACGAGGGAGGGGAGAGTAAAAGAGAACAGAAAAGGAAGGAGACTGAGAAAGAGATTTAGGATAAGGAAATAGCTGACATGATTCAAGGCTCACAAGTGCTTACATTTGCAGACTGCTTCTGTAAGCTAGAGACCCAAGGAGCTGATCATTTAAGCTTCTGTCGGAGTTTGAAGTTCTAGAAATTATGAAAATTGATGGAATATTTCCCATAGAGATGAGGCAGGCTCAAAGTCCAAAAAGATCCAAAGTTACTCTTCAAATCCAAAGACAGGGAAAAATGACAATGCTTTAGTTTCTAAGGCTATTAGAAAAAAAGGACTGTCCTCTACTTGGAGAAAGACATACCTATTCATTCTGTCTAGGGATCCACTGATTAGAGGAGGACAACACATACTAGGAAGAGCAATCTGCTTTATTCAGCCTACTGATCTCACTGAGAAAAGGCCTCATAAATAGGATAGGAATAATGTTTTATCATTATCTTCACACCCAGTGACCTAGTCAATTTGCCACAAAATTCAATCTCACAGTCTATCTAAAGGACAGGTTTTAGTGTGAGGAACATACTGATACTAATCATTCTTTTTCATTAACCATTAACCAGATGGTATGGTTATTTATAATGTCTCTCAAGGAAGCACTCATAATCATATTTTTACATTAAGAAATACAGATTTTATAAGGGTTAAATGTCACATCCACGGAGACACACCTACTGTGTGGCAGAGCTAGCATGCAGAGCCCCTAGATTTTGGCTATGAAATTCTGCTTTTATAACTAAGTTACATTGCCCACCCTCTTTTTTAAATAAAAAGAAAACTGAGAAGACAAAACCACAGGGCCCAATATTCCTTCAAAGTCTGATAGCTTCAAATTAAGTTCCAAGCCAGCGTGCACGTTTATATATAACCATGTGTGAAACATCTATGCCATTTTTCTGAGGAGTTGAGTAGGTGGCATGTATTTCAACAGCTCATCTCCACCGAATGAGAGCTATAATATATATTTAAAGATGATGTCAGCCTTTCTAAATATAATTTTCAACTGTGCTGGGAAAAATATAAACTGCAGCACTGTAATAATCAACATATAAATAGCTCCCACATCTTTGCCATGTAAATTTGGATAATGATATTATGGAAGAGGACTAGCAAAAGAGGCCTTCTGTTACCACTCTTTCTGCTAACCAGTGAGCAGCTGGGATAAATGACATTTTTAGTTAAAGACGGTTTGGAAAGACTTTTATCCCATAGAGATAAGCTAAATTCTCAAAATAAAACAATCCAAAACTGCCAATGTTTGATTGGGTTGCATTTGAAATGGTGATATTTAATGCACGGTTTTCTCACAGTTTTGGAGAAAAAACATACAGCTTTCCATTACCCTTTGACAAACTGAACTTCCAGGTCTTTTTTTTTTTTTTTCTTCTTTTCTTTTTTTTTTTTTTTTTTTTTTTTTTTTTTTTTTTTTTTTTTTTTTTTTTTTTTTTTTTTTTTTTTTTTGGTATGTCTGTGCACATTTGGTCCAATTGGTAAGATTTAAGACATTCAGCCCCTTATCTCCAAAGCTGAGAATAATGTCTTATGCAATCCTGAGTGCTCATCCAGGCTCTTGGACTGTTCTGTACTGGATGCACAAATATCACAACCCTGCGAAGGGGTGCATATGCTAGTTCCCACGCATCCCATCTCAGCTGGGGGAAGACAGGACTCTTGGGGAACTTACTTTACTGGAATGCTGATAATTCTAGGTCATATTGGGTAGATAGTTATATGGCAGAGATCATGGACAGCAATTTTTACCCGCTTTGAGACAGATTTGTTCTGGGCAGATATATATATATATATATATATATATATATATATATATATATATATGCATACACACACATATACACGCATACATACATTTTCTCATAAATTAGAGTCTATTAGTCCATAGCTGTCAATCTGAATAAGAGCCTAAATCTCTTCACATTAACACTGATTGAATTTTGAATTTGTGTTCCTGTTTTGGACTACTAATTTTGACTTCTAGAAGTTTCTAATTGTTTAGCTTTAGTATTGCACTTTGATAAATTCATCTCCATTATAGAAACTCGGAGAAAAAGCTTCACATCACACCTGTGATTTTCTGTGAGTAAAATTTTTAAAAACTGACAGAATCAAATAGTAGTTTCTCATATCCCAATTAGGGGAATATGGGTTTGCAATTGGAGTCTTTCTTGCATAGCAATCTTGCTACTGAACATGATCAAAGGGAAAGTCTATATATCCAAAAAGTGATCTAAGGGCTAGGAGTTTGGCTCAGTGGCTTAAGTGCCTGTCTGGTAGGCATGAGGCTGTGAGTTCGATCCCTGATGCCGGAAAAAAAAGAAAAAAAAAGTGATCTAGAGCTACGATTTCTCATTTTTCAGGGAAGGCACAAGTATAAATGTGATAGGAGCTGGGCGTGGTGGTGCATGCCTTGCACTCGGGAGGCTGAGGTAGGTGGAGTGTTGTGAGTTTGAGGCCGGCTTGGGCTACAACGCGAGCACAAGGCTGGCCTGAGCTACATAGTGCGACCCTGCCTCAAAAAACCAGGGCCGGGAGTTTGGCTCAGTGGCTTAAGCACCTGTCTGGCATGTGCGAGGTTGTGAGTTTGATCCCCGGTGCCGAAAAAAAAAATGTGATAGGATAAGGAGAACTTTTAGGAGTAGCAAACATGGGAAGTTTCTCACTGTGGGAAGAATTGCAGCTCTGCTTCTGTTTCAGTTTGGAAATTAATCCCATGAAATGCAAAACAGCAAAAATGTTTTAAAAGCAAACTCTCTTTTACTTTGGTCTGAACCTTATCTTTTATTGAGTTAATTTGTTTTCATTGCAGATATTTCTCTTGTATTTCTTTTCAAATTCACTCATAAATTCACCTTACCACACCATAGGCAGACACTCTGTGGTAGCTGAGCCATGTCCTCTTACCCTGGAAGTATTTCTTAGCTTTATTTCTCTATCTCTCAAATTAGCATCAGCAGTTGAATTGCTTCGGCCAGTAAGACATTAGAAAATTTAGCATGAATGAATACTTGAAACATGCTTGTTTACTGAGGTTACACCTCCTGACCAAGCACTATTGTGAACTAGACATATGACATGTGACATGAATGAAGCCACTGTAGAACATCTAGCACAAGATAATATGTCAGTTAACTGCAAAGATTAGATCACTAACCCAGACTGAAAAAGAAATCCTTTAAGACCCTCAAAATTCAAAGACAAGTCAGATGAATGCCATTTTAAGCAATTAGTTTTGGGTAGGGAGGATGTTACGTAGCAAAAGTTACCTGGTGTCCAGTGTGCTGTCATGTGACTGCATTGCCAGTTACTTGGGAAGTTGAGGTAGGAGGATTGCAAATTTGAGACCAACCTAGGCAACACTGTAAGACACTGTTTCAAAACAAAAACTGAAAATGAAAATGAAAATAGTCCTGGCAATGTGGTTCAAACACCCTCTGCCCCAGCCAGTACTCTGATATATTTCTAAGCTGTTCTCAACTTCTAGGATTGCAGACACCTAGCTTGGGTATTACAAGTAACTTCTTATAAGACACTGGCTCAGAAAAGAGGATGCCTATGTTGTTCATTAGTTATCAAAAATTAGTTAAATTTCTAAGTCTCTTAACATTAACACAGATTGAATTCTGATACATTTCCCTGCTCCTGACAATTCATCTCAACTCCTGGGAATTTTGAATTTTGATAATCAGTTTTAGTGTTGCCCTTTGCTTACTATATCTAATCCAGATTCAGAGAAAATGATACTAATCATAGCTGTGAATTTCTGACTGGAAAACTAACAAATAGTAAATGAAAAATTAGGTAGCAGTAAAGTTAGAAACTGAAACTGAGTTTTGAGGCTCAATAAATAAATTTGTTTTAGTTGAAAACAATTCCTTAGAGAGCATCCATTTTATTCAAACTAGGCATATGTCTTGCTGTGTTTAAGGATGAATGATTCTGTATCATCCTTTCTCTCCAAGTTGTCAGAATTTACTTGGGAAGACATTCTTGTACAAATATAGGTGTTCTATAAAACAAACTATGTAGGATACACTAACAGGAAATTCACACACTTCTGTATTAGAAAAAAAGAATTAAATCCAATCTAAAATATCTGAGGAAATCTCAAAAAGAGACAAAATTAAGTAGGTCTATCTATCTGTCGATCTATATCTCTCTTTTGGACCACTGTGCAATGCGTTTTCATTTTCATTTCAAAAAGCTCTAAATCAAACTAGTTCAGAAAATAAAACAGAAACAGAAAACAGAATCAGTGTTTCACACATATAAAAAGGTTAGAAAAGCTTTGCCTTCAAAGAATGCCTGTATCACAGGCTCAAATGTATTATCAAGACTCCTTGTCTCTCAGCCTGGTTCACTGTTTGCCTTTGTTAGCCCCACTCATTCTCAAGCAAAGTGTCTGCCAACAACATAATGAATCCCACTCCAAGTTCATAACAAAGAAGTAGTTATTTCATAAAGTCTGAAATGAAAGTATTAGGTCTGATTCTAATTAGCAAAAACTGGGTCATGCATTCATTCATGCACTGATCTCTAGAAATGAGAAAGGGATCAGTTCACCCATCCCTCAAAGTAAAGGGTTGGAAGTAGGTAGGGTGCTCCTATCAGAAGAAGAGGGTGATATTGGCCCTGAACTTCTGAAAAAGATATTTATTTTGGAAATGTAGGATTTTTATTTTGCTGAGGCAGTGGAGTGGGTAATAGGAGAGGACCAGTAAGGAACCCTTTCCTTATTAGATGAATAAGATGACACATGCAATTAAAAATGAACATATGTTTACTATTTTTCATTAATTATATACAGTTTCATTCAAGAGGTTGAGACAGCCATTTTGGTTTTGTTTGATTTTGTTTCTGAGAGGGAAAAAAATATTTCACCAAACAAAGAATGACTATCCCAGAAATCTCAGAAAGTCAGTGGATACACCTATTCAATTAGGTATTTGGCTTATTTGCAGAGTGAAGTAATCTGATGAAGCCTGGGACAGACTGGATTGAAGTGGAACAAATGTGACTAATCTGAGAGACTTTTAAAAAAATACTTCATTGCTAACTCAGAAAGCCAGAATTTGAGTGATGTCACATCATATTTCTGCAGAGGAGTTAGGGTTATAAACCACCAAGTTGGGAAGGAATTTGGAAGGTAAAAACAAAGCATGACCATAGTCAGGACCCAAGAATAAAACAGAAATCACAGATAGAGAAGGTCTCTAGAAAGGACCCAGTAAAAAAGCAATCTAACACACAGAAGGCAAACACATTTACTGAGAGTCTGGGCAAATTGTGGAAGTTTGCAGGGAACTGAAGAAGCATGCAAAATGTGGGTGTTTGAGGTCTCAGAAACCTCCTGTTTTGTGAATTTTTAGGTTTCACTTTGGTTTTGGTTTTGGAACTTGTAAATGATAGGCTATCCTAGGTAAGTGATCTCATTAGAGAGCAGTGAACAATAGAGCTGGAATACAGTGAAAGTATTCTATTTTACAGCCTCTGTTGACTTTTTCCCCCACATCAGATACATGATTACCTGAGGCTCCTCATTAATATATCTACCAACTCCTCTCTTCTCTGATTAACTATTCATATTCTCACTTTCTCCAAGGGTTCCATGCCTGAGTTGCCCTCATCTAGAGATCTCATGCTGTCTCATATTATTTGTCAATTATATTTTGGATACCACTTTATCATCCTGCTTCTTCTTGCCAGAATACATGATTCAACCACCATTGTATTCCCAGCACCTACATTAGTTTCCAACCATTGTTCTTTGTGTGTGCATTGTTTTTCTTTAAATAAATCAAGATGTTTAAATTGAGTTAATCTCAAACAATAGTAAGCAATGCCATGACGATATCCACTTGTAGGATGTCCAGAAACAGAATACAACCATTGTTTTCTATCCTCTTCCTTATGCCAAATGACAGTTGTATCTTTGGAACCTTAGTTATGAATTTTATCTTACTAATTTTGTCATTGATGGGACAAAATACCAGACATCCACACTTTAACGGAGTAGAAATTTATTTAGGCCCATACATGCTAGAGGATTAATAGCTTTCCCTAAGTCAAAGAAAATAAAAGCATAGTGCAAAAGTCAGGGAAAAGAAAGCCTTTCATGTCATGGCAGCCAGGAAGCAGAGTAAAATGGGAAGAAGCAGGGAAGAATATGTACCTCGCCAGGTCACATCCTCAGCAATGAACTCTTACAACCTGGTGCACTTCCTAACGGCACATTGAGCTACTGAACTTATTAGTTGAAAGATACCTTGATATTTATAGGTTTTCCATGGTCTATTCATCCAAACAGCTTTCAGGGGACATTTTTATATAAAACATCACATTCTATCCTGAGCCTCAAAGTTTGATGTCCATCCCTTTATGCATTTAGTCCAACTCTAAGAGTTGCTAAAGCTTTATCAGTTCTATCAGTGCTGAAAAGCCTAGACACAAAGTCTTTTCTGAGACTCAAGGAAATTCCTAGCTGTGAGCCCCATGATGTGAGTGGTTTTCCTTTGCCAAACCCTTCCAGTATGTCCATCCTATCTTGGAGTCAAGGGATGGTGGACTGAACTCTCCAAACCCCATGAGCCAAAATAAACCTCTACTTTAAGTTGTGCATGTCAAGTTTTTGTCTCAGTGAGAATAAAGTGACTAAGACAGATTTGTTACCAGAAGCTGGGTCATGTTGCTGTTGCTATACCTAACCACGTGTTTTGTATGCTATTGGAACTGGCTTTCAGGAAGAGTCTGGAAGGATTTGAAGTTGCTAGCAAAAGAAGCCCTAGAATTCTGTAAGTAGAGCTTGATGATAGATTCTTGTCAGAGTTCAAAATATCAGAATGTGGATAGAAATGTGTATGGTGAATACAAGGCTTAGGAAGTTTCAGCTGTAACTTTGGTAATGCGACTCGAGGTCATGTGTGTTATGCTTTGGCAGAAAGTTGAACACTGCTAGCCTACAGTAAGTCCCCAATTTATGAATCAGTTCTATTCCAGAAGAATGTTAGTAAGTCAAATACATTTGTAACTCTGGAAAAGTGATCACTGAAAAAGTGAGTCTTATATACTGTCAGTGCTCTGATTGAGCACTATACTGTATACACTATTGAACTGCACAGTCAGCACACAGCAGCACAACTGTGACTATGCCTGACAGACATGTGAACTGCTTCTAGGATTCGTTTGTATCTATGAATATTTCAGTGTGAGTTTTGTTCATATCTATGAAAGTTGGCAACTTGAATGTTCATAATTTGGGAACGTACAGTACAATAACATGGGGTAAGCCTTTGCAGTCCACGAAGGAAATAGAAAGAAATGGAGCTAAAGAAATACCAAAGCTCAGCAGGGCTAACATTGAATCAATTAGTTCAATGTCCAATACCTGGTGCAAGTTATTTCAAGATGTGAACTTCAAAGGACTTCAGTGGTTCCACCTGTATGGCATCACTGGCTATAGTCTTCACAGCCTCTCTCTTGAAATGACTTTCTCATTCTCTGTGGCCTTTCTTATAAGATGTTCCATGCTTGTGGCTTCACTCTTATGGTTTTAGGCATTGCTCTCCAGGGGTATACTACTAGGCCTCACAGGCCTTCTTCTGATCTAAGTGGACACTTTTCTGACAACACAATCTTACATTCTGCACGCTTATGAAACCAGCACCACATGGATGACAACAATATCTTCTGCCATCTTGAAGAGTAGCTGGGACCCCTTGTATCATGAGTACAGAGGTCCCAGAATACTCAGATTCTTAAGCACTATAAATCAAAACCTAGGAATTCAATTTCCTAGCTATCATTTTAGGATGCATTATGGCCTTCTTCTCAAAGAAAGTCTTTCATCTTTCACCTTTAAGCATGTGAAAGATAGGTCTTGCAGTTCGGTAAGATGCCTTCAAGTCATCTTTCATATTGTCTTGATGTGAAATACATGGCTTCTTTTTAGTGCTAGACTTTTCAGGAACCCAACTTTCATGTTTTTCTACATTTTCAGATGCTTCTTTATTGACTAAACTGAAAACTTTTTAAATAGGCTTTTAGCTCCTGATTTTCACTATAGATCTAACTGAAAGCCACCTTTATTACCTAATGATGCAACCTAAACATTAGACTACCTTGAAATTTCCTCTGCAAGATCAATTAGTTCTCTGTCTTTAATGTCAGTCTTTCACAAAGACTCAGGACATGGATAAAATGCAGAAAATTTTTCCATCAGAGCATAATACACATGGCTTCAAGTCCAACTGCCAATATTTCCAACTGAAACCTCCTGAGCCTTGTTTTCACCATACGCATTTCTATCCATATTCTGATATTTTGAACTCTGACAAGAATCTACCATCAAGCTCTACTTACAGAATTCTAGGGCTTCTTTAGCTAGCAACTTCAAATCCTTCCAAACTCTTCCTGAAAACCAGTTCCAATGGCACACGAAACACATGGTTAGGTATAGCCACACAACGTGACCCAGCTTCTGGTAACAAACTGTCTTAGCCCCTTTATTCTCACTGAGATAAAAACTTGACATGCATAACTTAAAAGATTTATTTTGCCTCATGGTTTTTAGAGAGTTCAGTCCATGGTCCCTTGACTCCAAGATAGGATGGACGTATTGGAAGTGTTTGGCAAAGTAAAACCACTCCTATCATGGTGGGCAGGAATTGGAGAGAAAGAAGTAGCCAAGAAGGGTGATACTCTTTTAAGTCATGATCTCAGTGAACTACCTCTTCCAACTAGGCCCCACCTCATAAAGGCACAGTGAGCTACTTACCTCAATGCTGAGTGAATCCATTGATAAGTATAGCACTTCAGTGATCCAATCATCTTCAAAATACCTGAGGCCTTGGGGGTAATTTTTTTTTATCTAAACCACAAAAAATTCTCAAACATTTTACATATAGATTTTATTTGTAGGAAGACTTATAAAAGTAAAATAATTGATCAATTATAAAGGATATACTGTTAATTAAAATACTATTTTGTATCTGAAGGATGTTTTATACGTAAGACAGTGAAACAAATTTCCAGATACCATATCATTCATATGTCAAAACAAATTATCAACAGAGTTATATGGTATTAAATAAATCATTTGATCTCATATGCAAAATAGAAGGATCCAGTCCTAGGCTATACTTGTATGAAACCACTTGGCTTCAGGTCCTTCAGGATTTTCACACACACATGCACACATCCTTCTCACTATGAGATGCACACGTGATATATATATGTATATTTCCAGCATTAAACATTACATAGCAAGGTTCTACCGAGGTAAATTTTACTCCTCAAATTTTCCCTAATCTGTAATTGCAGTGGAATCTTTCAAAGCAATATTCAAAGTCAATACTTCTTTCTCCCTTTCCATGGTTCACAGATTTGGGTTGAACCCAGTAATCTTGATTTTTGAAAAGCATTGAAGGGATATTGACTCATTTTGTCAGCCGCGAATCATAGCTTAAACCCCCCTGCCTGTCTCCTTTATTTTCATTCTTGTCATATTCTCTCACTCTAGAGTCTCCAGACTATTTTTCAAGTCTACCAATTGTTGTGAGCAAAATGGGTGGAACCTAGCAATAATCATGAACTGTTAACCAGAAACAAGGATTCTATGAATTAGAGAATGAATGTGTGAATATAATTCTCTCTAAGGAATAGTTTGGCAGTTTTTGTATCACTTCACATACCTAGGGGGCATCTAGCCCCAGCTATTTGCCAACTCTGGTACAGACTTGCTGTACAAAACCCCCAGCTGAGCGTGTTCAGTTAATAAGTCCAGGAGGGAAGAAAGTATGATCAGGAATCAGGTAAGAGAGGGGCCCACAGGAGATTGTTAGCAGAGACTGACGTCCTAATACATAATAGGCAAAAACTGCCATTCAGAACGAGCCCACAGGAGACAGCAGGTTCTTGCTTCAGCCAATTTAGTTTCCAGTTCAGAAAGTTACTGGCCATAAATGAAATTACTTTTTGTGTTAAACTGGCTCAATGCAAATAGGAAGTACCTTGTTAGCTGGGATAACCTGGAATCACAGCATGGAAACATAATGATGAATATGTGCCTAAGTTGATCTTAAAAAAAGTTGGCATTGAAACAAAGAGATGTTGAGATTAATATTGAGATTTTACAGACATGATATTTTTAAAGTTGCAGTAATAAAAGCTTTGTACGTGGACATGAATCTTCTCTAGAGCTCTGCGTTGGGAACATACGTATTACTCATAAGCACTGTGGGTTCCATTCCCACACAGCTTCGATTCACCTTCCCTGGTTGTTCACAGTTGTTGCAGTGCCTGCTGGGCTCCACCCAGGAGGACACCATAGCTACTTTCCCGCCTGCCATCTCCACCAGGTTCATTTTCAGATTGGTGCTCCCTGATGTGGAAAGGCACTTGGTTTAAACAAGTGGTTTGTATTTTTGACGCTAATGTTGAAACTATGCTGTTTCTTTGCATCTCATCTCTGAGCTCGGCTCCTCTTTTCTCTTTCTGATGTGATTTCTGTCCATTGCTGCTGCTCCTGCAATATCCTCTACCTATATCTTCCTTTCTCTCTCCATTGTGACAATCCAGGAGGTAATTTTAACATGACTGAGGACCCTGTTACTCTCATCATTCAGTATGGAAACCCCAGTAAGTTCCTCAGCTCCTCTTTTTGTCTCTTTTATTTACCAAGGCACTCTTCTTAAATTTGCTTCTTCCTTTCAGCAGCCAACATTTTCATCTTATTGCTGGATGGTATCAGCCTGAACAATAGGGAACAGTGCCTAATCAGTCTGCACAACTTTTAATAAAATTTATGTGTTCTTTTTCCCAACTTCAGAAAAATTCTTTTATGAACATCATTTTCCTCTAATCAATACAACCTTTGAAAATTTTCATGTGAATTCTATTATTTTACATAAAATTGACTTCATCCAATGCTCACTGTGCATTTTAACATGCCAGGCACTTTTCTGGGATGCATAACAGATATGCAAGTGGATTATGAAATCAGCAGAAGAAACAGACTACTAAAGAAATATTAATGCATAATGGAAAAAGGCAACAGCAGAAGTTGAGAAAACAGTTTCAGAAAAGGAGACTCAAGCATGAGTCCGAAAGGCTGAAAAGGGGACGGAGCACTGACAGGGGCAAGGGTATTCGGGCAGTCGGCGCAGAGCGGACCAGGGCTTGCAGGAGACGCAGATAGTTTGGATGTAGTTTGAAGCTTTAATACACGTTTCAGTACTGGAGAGGAGTAAGCAAGAGATGACGCAAGAGAAACATCATACCGTGCAAGGCTGGGAAGGAGCTCTTCATCTGAAGCTAATCCCTCACTAAGTGGGTAATAACATGATTTTCACATCTGTAGAGTGGGTTGCAAAGAGGGAGATACTCATTATGTGAAGATAGCCAGGAGATAAATAGGACTTGTTCAGATAGAAACTAATCTGCAATGAGATTTTCATGTTTCTATAGGAAAAAAATTGCTATATTGCAAATTTGAAATAGTTTTTAGAAGAAAATTAAGAAATAAGGCTTTTAGAGAAATGCATACAAAGTAACACTATTATTTCATCTTACCAGAAAGAATAGTGATCATCAACGAATCGAATGAAAAGGAAACATTCCACATTGTTGGTGGGAATGTAAAATTAGCACAATCATTAGAGAAATTAGTATGGAGATTTCTGGAAGGACTAAAATCAGAAATTCTGTTTGATTCAGCTATTTTCCTGCTAGGTATGTTTCCAAGAGAGGTAAAGACTTTATATATATGTATAATATATGTAGGTAGAGACAGAGACAGAGAGATCTATAGATATCTATTATAGATATCTATAGATATATATCAATTTTATAGCAGCACAATTCACAATAGTTAAAGCCTGGAATCATCCTACATGTTCCTGTACACAGAGATTAACAAAGAAAATGCTATATCTATATGCAATAGAATACTCCTCAGCACCAAAGAAGGATGACTCAAGACACTTGTAGGAAAATAGATACACATAGAGATTGCAATGTTAATTGAAATAAATCGTATACACAATTTTAAATATCATATGGCAGCTTTCAGGCAAGAGGCAAATAAAGAACAAAATAAAGTTTCAAAAGAAGGGAACAGGGAGATAGATACTTTGCAAACAAGACAGGTTCCAGTAGACCAAGGTGAAGGAAGGTGTAGAGGGTAAAGGGAAGTAAAAAGACTTAAGGAGTGCCGGGTACGTGTACTTAATATCCATAGTGAATGTAAACATTGTGCATTTTAACTATCAACTAAAAGTAATAACAACACCACCAATGGAAATGAGAAAAGGGGATCTAGAGACAAAGGAAGGAAGTGCTGGGGAGAAGGGAAGGGGAAAAAAAGAGTCCATGTACGTGTACCTGTTCCCAAGCTTAATGTATATTGCATGTATTGCAAACATATACTAATAAAATAAAATAGAATAAAATAAATCAGAATTTTGAAGGGCTATTTTAGAGACTACAATTCCCTATTTACTCTCTTGTTTTTAAAAGACACTCACAGTAACTGGAATCCATGGCTCTAACCAAAACATTACTTGGTGAAAGTTACTCTACCTGGGGAAGATTGATCTACTGTAGGTCCACAAATTTGACTCAGATTTTGTTTTTTACTTTGCAAACACATAGACTTTTTCTGTGTGTGGAAATTTGTGTAATTTTCTAGTTGCCAAATTTACTTACATTCATAGTATCACCAAATTGGTAATAACAAAAAGAAAAATATAGGTAGATCAAAGAGGCTGAGGCAGGAGGATCTCTGTGAGTTCAAAGCCAACCTGAGCTACAAAATGAGTTCTAGGCAAGCCTGAACTACATATTGAAACCATGTCTCAAAAACAAAGAAAAATACAGGTAGATCACAGGTACAAAAAAAATCTTAAATAATGATAGATTGCTAGATGAATAGATAGAAAATACATCAAAAACAGAAAAATTCAAAAACTTGTTACTAACTGCTGCTATTCTTTATTTCTTATAAACTCTTCTGCCCTTAGAAATTCCTGCTAGATCTTCTTGAAGCACCTGAGAAGAAAGACAAACTAAATTGTTACAGTGCTCAGGGTCTTTCAGAGAACAGAAAATAATTACATTTGAATCTTAGTGCACTGTACATTTGTGTCTTGTCACAGGCACCGTTGATAGGTGGTCCCGTTTTCATTCACCCATAATCCATCCTTTCACTCAAGTAGAAGGAGCTTTGAGACAGAAATATTATCTGATCTGTAGAGCCCAAACACTCTAATACTGAATCTTACTAGACTAAGTAGGTAGGTTGATGTAAGGCATAAATTATAGACTGTTTCAGTTTAGCTCAGCAACATGAATTAAATATACTATACTCTGGTCAGGTAATCCAAAAGACTGGAGTTCAGTTCTCGATCCGGAGGTGCTGGCTGACCTCATCCCAGAATAACTTTGTCTTAGTTACTCTTCACTGGTTGCTGAGACAAAATACCTGACACCCAAAATTAGGGAAGGAAAAGTTTATTTCTTACAGTTCTCAGGGGTTTCTGGTCCATATTCAACTGGCTCCAAGGCAGCCATTCATGGCAGCCACCAAACAGCAAGGCGAATGGGCAAGAGAGAGGGTGGTGGAGACACAGCCTTCCTCTTGCTCTTATGCAGTATATCGGCTCCACCCCTGGGCAGGTGCAGCACTCACATCACCAATCCCAGTACTAGACAGCAAGCCAATCATGAATGCCAGACAGCCCTGTGCATGCCACAATTACATGAGGTCTTGCAGGGGACACAGGACCAATCACACTATAACAAACCTTCATTGATCCCAGAATTTCATTTTGATATTCTCACCAATTATTATACAATTTCTAAAAAATCATTTCAGGAAGGTCGTTGTTTCTCCAAGAATGAAGTGTAGATGGTAGTGTCCACATGAGGCTGAAACTGTTTAAACTTAGGCAGGAAGGAGAATTCAGAAACTTGAAACAGGGAATAAATTAATATATTTTATACATATGGGATTAGGTCTAATATCTTGAAATACAACTTTAAGTATAGAATATAATGAGTCCATTATTGTGGTTGTTTTCCCTTCTATTATTCATGCAGGCCGTGTTGAATTCTTAGAGCATAGCGAGTAACTATAGCAGGCACTGTGGCTCTTTCACTGACAGCTATCATCTACATTCCAAACACTGCGGAAACACAGACCCTGCATGTGCTGTGCTATCATACCATATATTACGGGAAATATGTTTTGGTCTGTACTTTATTCCAGAAAGTTTTTAATATTATTGAATTAGCTATGTTAAGTTTGTGCTTAGAATAATTAACAATTGTGGCAAGTTCTTTTTTTAACATGGCAAAGTATATGAATTTACCTTATGTAATAGATTTATAGGAGTGTGTGTGTTTAGAAACAGGAGTATTTGATTAAAATAAGGATTATTTTCAATGACAGGCTGATTTTTATATATAAGCCTGCGAAACAGTTAAGAACCAGATTTAGATGCTGAAATGAACAACAAAGTGGAGGGAGAAATAGGACTCGGTGTCTGAGAGTTTACCCTGAAGGAACACTGGATGTGACATGTTTGGCATCTCCATGCACAGCTCCTACGGAAGCTGAATTGGGATACATGAGCCTACTCACGAGCTTATCCTCAGTTAACTTGACTTAGCCTAATGATCCACTATCAATTATCAGTTAGCTTAAAGAGCTAAATTGGGTCATTGCATTTGTTTTGTTTAGAATATTAGAAATTTGAAGCTAGAGAAGCAAAAGAAAAATGTTAATTAAGTTTGAGTTGCTTAAAAGCAATTTAGGGCAGATACTTACTTTACAGCCATGTGTCAAGTGAGTATAACAAATGAATCAAAAGTCATGGAAACAGAGAGACCTGTAGATAGATCTGTGGTCTCTGAGAAGGAGGAAAACAGTGACGGACTTTGTGAGTTGATTTTCCATGCACCTGTCTCCCCACTAATTTTCTATTCTTACAGAACAGTGCATTTCTTTATAGCTGATAAGGCCAGAAGCTAGGCCTTCCTTGTAGCTAAGGGTTTGTCACATGGACCAGAAGTGGCCAATAAACCCCAAAAAGGCACAGGAGAAGATAGAAAAAAAAGACAGGAAACTGTTTTCCTTTCCCTGTGATGGTGTCAAGTAAGAATATGATATCTATAGCTGCAGCAGCCATTTTATGATCATTAGATGTCAAATAAAAATGCCACCACCTAAAAACTAAAGATAGCAAACAAAGAGCATTGATTTCTGGTGACTTTGTTAAGTTTTAAATTAAACTGTCTGTAACTGAAGTCGCTTTAAATTTCTCAAATTTGTTCTATCTTAAGTTTGGACATATAGTCTATCATAGATGTATGAATTCTAATTTATAAGTAAGTACTCTTATTTCCTGAATTTTACCTTCACAAGTAAATTAATGTTCATGAAGCCCAGCTGAGTCTAACATAATTTTTCTGTAATGTTGTCCAGTATTATCATAAAACAAACCTGCTCCCTTCCCTTCTTCAAATGTGTTTCTATTTCTTGCAAATAACCATGACCTTGATACAGACTTTCAGTGATATATTTCTGAAGTTCAGGGCTTTGAGTAAAATCCCAGCAGAGTTCAACTGTAATGCAATTGTACATGGACTACAGGTTAGCCACGTGGGTTTTTCTGGTTATATAGCACACATTATTGTTTTTAATGTTGGAAAATAGAGATATCATTTATGCACAAACTATTCAGTACTCCCTAAGAAATGGTACAATAGCCATTTTAAGAATAACTTCAATGTACATGGTGTAACATTTAACCCACCATAGAATTGCAGCCTAATACTTAATGAAAAAGAGTTCAAATGCTCAAAGAGTGAGATGAAAATGGAACCTGAATATACTTGATCACTATTTGAAATGGTTAGCAGGGAAGTCATTTCATTCTTATCCATTTAGATGCTTTTAAAAGAAAGCGTCTATCCCTAAAGCCTTTCTATTATGAAGCTGGTCTCCAGATCACCAACTCCATTGTCCAAGGAACAGAGTCCTTGGAAAGACTTGCCAGATAAACAGGTTCTCACAAACCTGGGGAGAGGTTAAGTAGTGCTACGTGTAGTTACTTCCAAAGATGCCTTAGCCCCGCCCCCCCGCCCCAGGTTTGCTGCTGCTCTGAACTTGGCAATCCTGGAAATGCACTGAGTTCTGAGGCAGGGAGTTCTAAAACTTACAGGCTTAAAAAATACAACTCACCTTTTCCCTTCCAATCCCAGTTTCAGAATACTAGGTCTTCTTAAAACTCAGCTTTATAAAAATGAATGTGCACTGATATCATTAATAAATAGACTCTGCCCTCCTGGGCCACAAGATTCCAATCGTAGTTTCTAGGTAAAATCTCTCTTACACATGCAGATGATTAAATGAGGGCATTTATGATTTGGATAATAAGAAGAAAATACATTTTGCATCTCCTAGTTACACACTCTAATCTGTTTTTTATTCATAAAAATAATTGATAGCAAACCCAAATTGGTTTCAGAATTTCTTTTCACCTGAACTGTTGCTCACAAAGAAGGAGGAAATCAAGTGACACTAAACTTACAGAAAAATAAAGCAATCTTCAAAGTTTATCTTCATCATAGCCAGAGTTGGGCAGCCCAGTGTGATGGAAAAGACTGAAAACAGGAAAACTCATTTGGTCTCTGACACCAAGAAGTTTCATGGCATTGGTCACTTTGGACGTTCTCCCTTACATGAATTTTATAACATTTTATTTCCTCTCTGTGTTTGTTAGCAGCAGCTTAGGTAATATGAAATTCTGGAGACACTGAGTTTATTATTCATTATTTCTTTGAGTTCATAAGAAAATTGAATTTAGAATATATGGGTAGGAATTAGGAAAGATACAATCTTTAATAAGTCTAGAATTCTGCCATTCTCTTTATTAATAACATTCACTTTTTAAAGGAAAGGCACAGAATTTAGATAAAAACGCATCGGTTTGAATTCTAACTACAAATTTCTTATCTATGAATTTCTGGATAAAAACATTAACTGCTCAGAACCTCAATGTCCCCATCTGCCAAGTGGAAGTGCTAATACCATTATCAAAATTTGGCAGAAACGTGCAAAAGCATCATCTACAGAGTGAAATTTGGAAGTTACAAACTTCAGGAAACACCTGCCATAATCCCCAGCATGATTACCAACCTCTAAGAAATAACATGTGGAATGCAGTGCTTGAAAGAAAATCATGATCTTTAGTCACTGAGAAAGTAAACTATTCACACTGAAGCTGTACTCAGCTTGTCCTCTTGCTTGCTGCTTGTTAAAATATGTAGTTTTAATTTCTAGCTCTGTCTGCATAATGAGAGACCTGTGCAGAGATATCATGAAGTCCAGTAGAACTGCGGCACCTTCAGTAGCATTTTAAATTGATTTGGCAGAAATAAAGACTCTGAACAGAATGTGTGAATGCCGAGCAAACGGACATTCAAGATGAGCTGCTAGATCACTTTTCCAAGTAGATACAGTGCCTTAACTCCCACCATTTAGAAAGAAATTATAGAAATTCTGGAGGTACTATTGCAACTGATGGTATCATTTTGACTACATAAGGTGAGGGACACTCCTGCCAGCTGTCAGACGACCCAGTGCAGTCACAGCATTAACGTAAAGAGGCAAGCGAGTGTCCCCATGGTTTCATTTCATGCTCCTTAGAATACAAGAGTCCTCCCTTCTGACCCACTGTCTTTCATTCACTGGAAGTAGAAGGACACCCTCCTTTCCCTCTGCCCTTGATTTCTTCCTGCGTACATCAGGGTCACAGTCATCAGAGCATGGTTATCTGTTTATAGGTGTGAGTTCTCTACAAGACTTCGTAAGAAATGGCCTTACTCCCGTTTCAAGAGTATCTAGCAGGGTGCCTGGCTATGGTGGCTGTTAAGAAAGTTTTAGTCAATACATGCATGAATGAATGAACAAGTGAGTGAATGAAATTTGAAGTAGACATTTTTTCTATATCTAAAGCTTGCAGAGGTCTCACGTTGATTTTTCAAGAATCTTCTCATACTGGTGCAAATGAATTTGTGATAATTACCTGGGGGCCAAGGTGATGGGGAGGGACTGCGACTGAACAGTACTGAGGACTGAGCAGTGAATTTGTAGAGAGTTGAAATCTCTGGAAACATTTGCCAACATCTTTTTCTTTTAACTATTTGTGTGTGTGTGTGTGTGTGTGTGTGTGTGTGTGTGTGTTTTGCTTTGTTTTTCTGAATAACTGAATTCTGAATAACATCAAGTAGGATCAGGTGGATCTTTCACTGAGTAAGGAGAGAGATTGGTAGCCCCATACATAAAGGTCTCCCCCAAATGCTTGGGACTTCCTGTGGCATTTTGCAAAATTTCCCTAAATTATTCTTCACAGCAACCCTAAACATGACTATCTTTACCATTCTACTTTTCAGAAGAGGAAACTGGGGAATGGAAAATGTATCCAGAGGTCACTCTTCTGAGTGGCAGAATTGGGATTTGAGGAATTTGGTGTTAACTCAAAACTGTTCCTTTGGATTCAGAAGAAACCTCTGAACACTGTGCCCATTTCTCCCTGCTCAGTGTTTCTCCTGCTAGGAAATGTAAGCAGAGCTGGTTCCAGAACACTCAGCACAATCCTCGTGTGCAGTTCAGGCAGAGGGCAGATGGCAGCAGGTTACAGAGGAGACTTGCAGGGAATATTTGTGTCCCACATGTTTGGCATATTGCATACCCTCCGGTCTCTCTTGAACTTGGCTAAAAAAGAAGTCTTTGGCCTTGGACTATTCCAAAACTGCCTTATTGTCTAGATGGGAATGACAGACATATTTTGTCCAGATCTGGCAGACACAGGAAAGCAATGCTGACTCCCTCAGTGTAGCACAGCTGCCAGCAGCATAGACATCCCTAAGCTCCCTAAGTAATACAAATGTCCTTCTTTCCTTTGTCTCCACAATTATTCACAAAAAAATATTGAATAAGCTGAAATGCAATGTGATTTATGAAGCAGCTGAACTCCAAATAGTTCTGAATCCTCCCATTCCTCATGAAGAGTAGAAGAGGAATATAAACCAGCTAGGATAATAGGAAAGTGATAGATGCCAAATTTGTGGTTCCCAGGAGCCCTTCATACCAAGGCAGTTCAGAAAGGCAGGAGAGAGGACTGAATCCAAGGTAAAGCTGATCAAGGAGAACTGAGAGTCAAATGCTAGAGATAACAAGTGCACCCTGAGTTCAAAGAGAAGAAGAAAAAAATATGAAACAAGCGCCACATACCACATGTTTGCTATGGGACATGGTCTACCCTCAGCATATTTTAGGAGTTACTTCATTTAATCTGGGGCAGGCACTGTCATGCTCAGTCAACGATGAGGCAGCAGATGCAGTAATGGTTGAGGACCTACACCAAGGAGGCAAAGCAGAGAAGGTCTACAGATCAGAGCCCTGCTGTGCATCAAACTCACTGTGAACCTGGGGGTGTGTGGGGAGGCTGCAGGTGGGCCCCCATGTGGAAGGGGTTCAAGGAAGCCACCAGTGGCAGCCTCCCTTGGGCATGGAAACCTTTTGTGGATCTCTTAAACTGGCATATGGGTCAAAGCCAAAAGAATACAATAAAAAATGTCAACTAAGTTTCATAATTAAAACAATGGCATCCAATAGAGGAGAAAGAAATTGCAACTCAAAAATTTGTGCCATACCTGTGGTTATGATATCTTTGGTTTTTGGGTTGTTTTATTTTTTATTTTTGTTGTTGCAGTTGTTTTGTTTTGTTTATGCAGTAGTTACCCTTATGTAATGGTTCTGACCCAAATGTCCCCAGGAAGTGCCATGTACTCAGAGGAAAGGCTTTTGGAAGGTGATTGAATCATGGGGGATCTGGAGTCATCTGTGGGTTCACACATTGATGAGTTCATTGCTGAATGTGCTGTTAGGTGGGGTGTAATCTGGAAGGGTGAATTATTGTCCCTGATCCTCTCCTTCCTGGCTGCCTTGTGGTAAGCAGCTTTCCTTCTCCACTCCCCCTGCCATGCTGGTTCTTTGCTTCAGAGCCAGACCAGCATTCACAAATCATACCCTCTAAAACGATGAGACAAAATAAACCTCTTTTTCTTTAAATTGCAGGCATCCAGTATATTGTGCCACTGACTAGACATTGACCATTGACCATCTGCCCTGCCTGTTGTTGGCTATAGATTCCCCTTTTCCATTATTTATTTAAAATCGAAGTCTATTCTACAATGTAATCTTCATTTTTGTAATAATTACTGAATAAAATCTGTCTTTGCCACTTTGTTTTTTTATTGAGATACAATGGGAAAATAAAAATTATATATAAGAAAGATGTCCAGTGTTGTGTCTTAATGCATGTATACATTGTGAAATGATTATTACCACATTTGAGGGAAATTAAATTCTCCAAGTGAAACACATACAGAATCTAAAGTAATAAGAAACACAAGAACAAGGGCCAGGAGTTTGGCTCAGTGGCTTAAGCACCTGTCTGGCAGACACAAGGTTGTGAGTTTGATCCCCAGTGCTGAAAAAAAAAAAGTAGAAGAAACACAAGAACAGACTATATGCTACCCATAAGAGTTCAACTTTACCATTATGGAAGAGAAAGGTAGAAAAATATTCCATGCAAATAGAAGTCAAAAGAAAACAGTTTTGGTAGTTCAATAGGTTTTAAGTAAAGTAAAGATCAAGAAGTTCACTGAATGTTAAAGGGACCAATTAATTAACAAGATATAATAATTAAACTATATATGTGGTATGGCTTGTTTCTAGATGTCCCCCCAAGCCTCATGTGGTCATGGGTGAGGCTGTTCAGAGGTGGCTTGATCCAGGTTGTGTGATGTTAGGATCAAGGATGTGATGCTGGGATTGATTCATGGTGCTAGGATTAAGGTTTTCCCACCCTAGGTGTGCATGCTACCCACCCTAAAGGAAGGTAGCTTGGATGTGATACAGGGACAGAAAGAGGGTCACTGCTTGTTGCTCACTGCTCAGTGCCTGCTGCCTGCCAGGAATTATTTCTCCTTTGCCATGCCAGCCTGCCTTGGAGCCAACAAACTATGAACTGGAACCTCTGCAAACTGCAAATCCAATAAGCCTTTCCTCCTTTAACTTTGGGAGCTGGGTATTTTGTCTCAGCAACAAGAAAGTAACTAAGACTGTATGCAACCAACATTTGCACCTAAATTTTAATGTCTAAAGAGATCATTTGATACAATGCAATAATAGTAGTTGTATGTTGTATCTCATTTCTCACAATAGATTGTCCAGACATAAAATAAATAAAGAAACATTGGACATGAACTACATTTCAGGCCATGAACACTTATCGGTCATACACAGAATACAACATCCAGTAGCCAGACACATATTCACGTCTTCACTGCTTTAATTTTGGCTTTCTTTGAAGGCACCCAGCAACACGAAAACATATCCTTGATAGAATGTAAGCACTGTGAGCCAGTCTTTGACCATACCTGTGCAACACTAAAGCAAAAAATTTAGATAATAATTCAATCATAGGTTGCCTGGTATCTTCAAATATAACTTTTGGATGAATAAAATTTTAATTTAAAATTATATATATATGCATGGCATGCAATGTCATGTTCTGATATACATATATAGTTATAAAATTATTACAACAAATGAATTTATAAACCTGTTAACTTATTTAACTATTTTACCTTAATTTAATAGAAAGACACAGTTATTTTAGCATCACAGAGCTCCACGTTAAGTATACACTGTATTGCTTAGCTACCATTTTTAGTGTACTCAGCAATGAATATAATTTTAATTCTTTTTTGGGGGGATCAAACTCACAACCTTGCACCTGCCAGATAGGTGCTTAAGCCACTGAGCCAAACTCCCAGTCCTAGTTTTTCGAGGCAGTGTTGTACTGTGTAGCTCAGGCCAGCCTTGCGCTCCTGTTGTAGCCCAAGCTGGCCTCAAACTCACAAAACTCCTCCTACCTCAGCCTCCCGAGTGCTGCGATTAAAGGCATGTGCCACCATGCCAGGCTTAATTTTAATTCTCAAATTGCCATTTCAGTTCCTGTTATGAGCAACCTATTGAATTTAACCAGAATGTGACATGTTCTAATAAATCAATACTTTACTATTTAACTCTAAAGCTTATACTAAATCCACAGCTTTTTCATCCAACATCCTATTTTTGACTTCAGAGAGAACTATCACAGCCACCTGGGCCAAGAGCTAAGTAAATAAGTTTTATGAGTTATTTAAATCATTTTTAGTGACATGGGTCACTATTTCTTGGTGTCATCCTATCTACATCCTGCTTCAGTCTTCATATATATCTTCAACAGGAACAGTTTATTGCTTTCAATTTATTTATCCAGAGATATCTGAAATAATTATTTGGCTAAATGATAAGGTTAAGGCAATTGCTCCATGTCACATAAGATTGATATATGCTATTTCTGTTTGAGAAATAGTGAAATGATTTCTGAAACGCTAGAATTGTGTATATAACTAACATTGAAACTGGAAAATAATATTATCAAAACTACAGCTATCAGGTCATTTATGTCTGGTAATTTTCTCCTTCATTTAACACTGACTCAACAAGTGGGAATTTTTCCAGATGCTGTGCTATTAATCATACAAAATGATTAATAGGGCAAGGTTTCAAACTTGAATAATACAAATTCATTGGGTAAATAAGATAATTATAGAATTAGCAGCAAAATGTGATAGAATTATGACACAGAGATGCTGAATCTCATGTTATTTTAGAGAAAGGCTGGTCACTACTTTTTTTTTTTTCTGGTAACTTCGATTGAACTCAGGGGCTTACCAGAGAACAACATCCTCAGTCCATTTTTCAGATTTTTGTTTTGAGGCAGGATCTCACCGAATTGTCTAATTTGAACTTGAACTTGCCAATCCTTCTGCCTCAGCGTCCTAGAGTTCTGAGATTACAGGTTTGCACCACTATGCTCGGACTGTGGACATTTCAAAGGGTTTGTGAAGGTGTGGGCAAAGGAGTGAGTTTTTGAGGAAGTGAATAATATTTTGCAAACAGTGTAAAATACAACACAAGGAATACGGCTTGCTGAGTGAGGCGTGTCTCATCACTAAAGGAGGTTCACAGAAAGGAGCATTTCTGAGATTCACCGACTAACTCAAGTTCGCACAAATCTGGAATATTTACACGAGAAGATTGTGAGATATGGCAAGGAGATATACAGGCCAGACATAAGAAGATAATTTAGAATAGGCTGGAAGTCAGTCTAATGATGAAGCTTCCCTGAGTAGTCTCTGGCAAATGAGATGGTTGGAATAGTGGAAAAGCTTTGGTTAAAAAGGGCTGTTAGTACGGTGCTGGAATAATCCACATGAAAAGCAGGAATACTTGGACCTGACTTGAGATGGAAGAGATGGAAAACATAGCATATATTCAGGACACATGACACCATTCCCAAAGGTTGGCTTCCAATCACTTAGGAGGACCGTAACTCCTGAGGGTTAATCTTTAGGGCAGAAAAAGCAAGATTTTTCTCAGAACTAGAGGTTAGGTGAGGAGCAATTCCTGGTGATGGGAGAACTTTTAGGAAGAGTTGACCAGCAGCAACAAACTACAAATAGAATTTGTTGCTTGGCAGAGAGATTAAAGTGGGACTTTCAATGTGGGAGATGTCAAAGAACACTTAGGATAAGCTTTCAGAGAGAAAGAATTTAGAGGAAGGTGAGAAAATGGATGTCAAAGAGAACAAAGGGAAATATAGTAAGGAAGCCACAAATGACGATTTAGGGAGGGGTGATTTTGCAAACGAAAGGAATGGTACAAGTGTGAATGTTGGCGTGAGGTCAAAAATGATGAGAATGTCGAAGGCTGTAGCCATATTTCATCAGGACAAAGCAGCAGTTTTGGGAAAGAGGTAGGGGTGGGACACAAATCACAAGGGGTCTATGAGGGCAGCTGTGTGAGGATACAGATGGAATACGGGAGGGTGCATTTCCAATGGGTTTGTAAGTTAAGAGGGATGTGGCTCTATGGGGTGTACACTTGATGAGACACTAGAAATGATGGATGTTGTTTGTTTAGGCTAAAAGTATATACTGAATGCTGGTTTATGAAAGCATTAATAAGTCAGATGAAAGCATCAAAAATGGGAGGTCAACCTATATATATGTAAATTATATATTCATATATATATGAACAAATTTTAGATACGTATTAGCTTCCAAAACTATATTCAAATTCAAATTTATGTGTTTTTAGGTTCACTCAGGATCTCTGTCATACACATTCCCTGTAGAGTATAATTCTGTGTAAATATTTTCATTTTAAAAGCTTTTAGGCTTTTAATATTATTGGAAGAGGCAATCTTTGGAGATTATCTTACATCCTACGTTATCATTTTAGGGTGGTTTGAATCACCGCTATCTATATGAAGACCAGAAATGCAGGACCACGAACAGGAAAGGCTTGTCCAAAGGAGGAGGGAGCTCCAGGAGATATTCTGTGTCAACAACAGATCAAATCACTTTTGAACATCGTGGGGTTCAAAGAGGCAGCTCTAGAAAACCATAGGAATTTGGACTCACAACTTCAATTTTCAGCCAGGAATGCTGAAGAAACCACTTTGGTAATTCATACCTTCCTTTCTCCTTTCAAAGCAACTAAATATGTACTGACTTCAGAGTTCAAATTAAAAAAATACTTTTAAAAAGAGAAAACATGAAAATGTGCAACATGGTGGAAGTTTCCACTGGTGTAGACACTGTAGATGAATAATCTGAAACTCTTTATGCCAATTCGTTTAGAAATACAGACAATTCTTGGCGTTATGGTATCTTAAAAGAGGGACAAATACCTCCACAAATTTATTACAGCCTGCACACATATTCTTTGGTATAGATACAGCAAGACAATAAAACATGACTCTCACCTGAAATTAAAAGTTCTGCCATTGATTTATATTCTAAAATCTTTTCCAACAACTTGTTATTTATTAAATGTCTTTTTAATAAAATCACGTTATTATATTTTTTAAAAATTTGTTGATTTCTTTTATTTTACCACACAAACACAAAGACACCCTCTCTCAGAACAGTGTTCATGTTTCACAGTAAGAGAGGGTATCCTTTTCATATTTATCATTTTTGTACTTGTGCAAAACTGCGGATTCTTGGAGAGGCTCAGTACATATTCGCAGAGTAAACTGAATACACCCAAAAGCTACTTCCCAAAGCAATTTCTCCACACAGAAAGAGTTGTGGTTTTTATCCCCCACCCCATTGACTTTCACACACAAAAGATAAAGGGCTAATATCACCAGCGGGCAAATTTTGTAAAATTACTTTCCAAGTGTTTCAGCAAAACCTGCCAACACAACTCAAAGCAAAACATCTCCCGTCCCCTCGTTGTGGCAAAGGGCCTCACTGGGACAGGACGCCAGTCACACAGACGAGAGCCAAACTGTTCAGTGGGTTTGAGAAGTGGACAGATGTTCTCCTGGGATGATGGAGACAGGCACCGCCACATACATTTTCACTTGACGTGTTAACCAATATTCTTAGCCAATTATTCAGAGGCACCCAGCAGTTAATGTATGCAAAGGCAGGAGCAGGAATCATCACTCATGGCTCCCACACAGGCCCAGACTCCTGCCAGAGTGTTAAATTCCTCTCGGGCTCCGACAGACACGGAGTTCATTTTGTGGGGCCTTGGATGTGTTCCTTGAGGTTTATATGAGAACATCTAAAACTGATTATGAAATAGGGATTGTGGATGAATAAATATGAGAAAACAGAACAAACTCTGAGCGTTTATGCTTCAAAATTTCAAACATGAAAGAATGGGGTTTTACAGACAAGAATGCATTTGAGGTCTCAAAGGTAATTACCCCAAGGCACTGAAATAGCACAATAAAAACAATAGCAGCTGGACCACACTTGTGATCTACTATGTTAACTACTGATAGTTAATTTGCAGCAGAAATATGATGTAATAAGATCAATCACTATTAATGGAAAAATAGAAAAACGAAAAAGGCTATGTTCTCTACTTTATGTAACAATGTGATAACAAAAGAAGACTGAAGATTGGAACTTCTACTTTCAAGTATCCTCTGTGCAATGTCATAGTATTTCTGACGTCTCTTTCCTTTCAGCCGTGCAAAATTGGAGCTGATACCTGGAAAATAAGGAGATAAAAGGGTGTAAATTTCGTTTCCAGTAAATTTGCACTGCTAGGCAGCTTTTCTAAAATAACGTTATTTCCATGCTGGAAATTGTGCAACATTAAATATAAACATATACTGAATTATATACACTAGTTATAAATACATATTTATATATGAGTCACATAAATGTATATTATATGTACTATTTATTGGCATAACATGTGCTTGCAATGTGAATATTATACTCATTTTAGTTATTTCTTTTTTTCGTACTTTTTTTGTTTCTATTTTTTTTTTTCTTTTTTGAGAGACGATTTTTCTCTGTAGTCTAGAGTAGTCTCAAACTTGGCTATCCTCCTGCCTCAGCCTACCAAGCACAAAATTACAATCATGGGCCACCATGTTTGGCTTTGATTGCAATTATTTCTATGACAAAAATTTTAAACAGAGATATCAACAAGGTGGAATGTATAGAGCTGTATCTATCAATGTTCAGTAGGGTTTTTTTTTTAAGTAGGTAGTCTAATGGAGATAATATGACAAGCAGGGGATAGAAGCTAAGAAACCAAAGAGAGGCTCAAGAGACCACCAGACATTACCAAGTATAAGGAACAGCTTAGAACCCTGTAGTGGGGTGGGGGAAGACGAGGAAATGTGTTCAGGGAGCTAATAATACCTCACAGGCACTGGAACCGTGGCAGACGACTGAGTGAAAGAGCGGGCACCAGCAAGAGTGCCCCAGTTTAAATTACAAGTGGACTACAGAGGAAACACAGCCACTGATTAAGAAGTGTGGGCAGGAGAAGTGGGACCAGCACCGTGACCCTCCCTCTCTGCCAGCCTCCAGTCTCCTGCCAGGTCTTCACATTGAGGTTCCTGGTTCAAACTAATTTGCAAGGAAACCTGGATACTACAGAATCAATGTTTCTGTCCATTCAAAATTAACAGGTTAAAAACCAAATGATGATATTTGGGGATATTTGAAAGGCCAGTACTGCTCTTATGAAAGGGGTTGGTGCTCTAATCTGGATACCCCGGAAATCTGACACCCTGACCTCAGACTTTCAGTTTCCACAAATGTGAAAAATGCATGTTGGTTGTTTATGACAAAACACTTCTTAATTTTTGTCATGCCCTTCCCCTCTGTTTCTCTCCCTCCCCCTCCATCTCTTTGACTCCTCATTTGCAAAAATCTACCTCTCTTTTCCCATTATGTGTCTTTCATTTACCTCTGTAAGTTATGTATACTTTGATTTTTCACCTAAGAGAAAACATGAGATCTTTCAATTACATGTGTCATTTCCCAAGACATTTCATTGGACCAAATCTAATCACCCCACTACACCAAGCCAATATGGAGACTGAATAGTCATATGTTCTGAAAAATGCTTTTTCCATGAAAGAAGGAAAGGGTAAATATAGAAAGAAACCTGGAGGGATGAGCTTCACCAAGCAATAGGAACAAGGAGATACACGCATTTGGAGCAGGCGATCTATTTTGCATTGACAAAATGCAGTGTTGTGGCTAGATGATGAGGATGACTTCAACAAAAACAAATAAAAATTTTGCAAAATATTTAAGGAGAAAGTTAAGGCTATTTTGTAAAGTGCTGTATGGTGTAATCGAGTTACAATTTAAATTGGTGGTGGAATGCATAGGAAAATTTCAAACATGAATGAAAACTACTATAGCATTGGAATTATCACTATATTTCCTCAGAGAAATTATACATGTAGCACTCAGTTTTCTTCCTATATATGAATAGGGTGCTCTTTCCTTAGGGTGCACCTTGAGTTTCATGGTCAGGCTATAAAAAAAAATCAATAAAACAAGCAAAAAACTTATTTTATAGTTGCAGACCTTCTTGCCCTACAATAGACCTGAAACCAGCTGAGGGTTCTAAAACTATGTAAATTATTAGGCTAACCTTGGGATATATGCACATGCATTGGAGGTTGCAGACCTTTTTGTAAAGGACTCAGCATCAGTTATTTGGGATTTTAGGTCTTGCTGCAACTATTCAGCTTTGCTGCTCCAGCACTAAAATAGCCACAGATAACATGGTATGGATTGAGCATAACTATTTTCTAGTAAAACTTTGTTTACCAAAGTGGGTAGCTGCTGATTTGGGTTTTACTTGGCAGACCCCAGGGCTTCATAGTTACTTCCTTTATACTGGAGCAGGGTACACATTTTCTTTTGCACTTTGCCAAAGTTGAATAAACCCATGAGGCTGCTGCTACCCTCACTAGCAGAGACTATTGGAACATGGAAAGGAGTTTGCCCCCTGAATAATGGTGCAGCTCACATGATTCATGAGCAACAAACAAGAAAGAAATGGTGGCCTTTCATGGAAGGAGTCATCAGTGAAGCCTTCATGGAGAAGGCAGATTGGAGCTAAGTCCTAAAGGCTCTATATTTAGTTAACACTGTACCACATCTTTATCAGTTGTTACATCATATTATCCTTCAGCATTTCTGTGTAGTTTCATAGCCATAGTGAATTGAAAACACTTCCAAAGGACTTCAAACTAGCAAGGAATGGAGTTCAATCAAGATTCCAACTCCATTGCACTGTTAATATTATGAATTTGAGTGGTTTGAGGAGATCACTCCCCATAAGGAGATTGTCACCTTGCATCAAAAACTCTGTCTTCTCCACACCAACCTCTGCCACTAGCATTGAGGTATTTTTTTTTTTTTTGAGGGATGGTGTGTGGCAGTAAATCTAATAAGGAAATAAATGATCCCAATATTCTTGGTGGAGTTGTGCTAGGGGAGACAATGCTCATTTAAAAAAAAAAAGTATTACCATCTATGATGCCTGCAGCAAATATACAACTCAGTCAAACTTATACCTATTTATTTCACATTTAGTGACTTTCTGAAGTATAAGTTCCATGCTGCCAAATATTCACCACCGGGCAGAAGAAAGCAACATTTTCTTTGCATCCTCCTCCTCTCTGAGCAGCAGTAGTGGCTCACC
Organism: Dasyprocta punctata; assembly: GCA_004363535.1. NCBI lineage: Eukaryota > Metazoa > Chordata > Mammalia > Rodentia > Dasyproctidae > Dasyprocta > Dasyprocta punctata. The sequence goes on along the minus strand of RJWM01002175.1, from coordinate 2,833 downwards.
GAGACATTAGAGGACCACATACGCCACCACAGCATTCACCACATTAGAGGCTGGCAAAAACAGAAGACTTCAGTTAGACTTCAGAAAAAGCAATTCTATTTAAATAAAATAAAAACACAGGTGGTTTAGTGACTTCACTCTGAGTCGAAATCCCAAAATGCTATTTAAAGTACAAAATGCTTAGAATCTTTTATTTTTCTGATCAGTAAAGGAACAACAGTCTTACCATTGCTGACAGTGTAGGTGTTCGTGTGTGTTGGACGCTGGGCCAGCTCTTCTGTTTTAACATACTCTAACTGGATACAAAAGTCTTCCATTAAAATGCCAGAGAATTCTGAACCATGATATTGCTAATAGTATATTTTTTATAGCTCTCTTAAGAGTTTCTTAGGATCATAGTGCTCATTTGTCTCTGCCCTCTTCAGCCTCCACCGGTCATTACCACCATTGGAGCGCTGTCACTCCCCTTGTGAATCCTCCCACCCAGAGATTATTCCATCACCTCATGCTTCTAGTTCTTTCTCTTCTACATTGAGGAGAATGCACCAAAGCAGTAGTTGTCTTGGGAGGATGCATCTGGATAGGAAATGGTTCTAAGCTCAAATTAGTGGCTGACTTGCTAACACCACTCTTCAGCATTATCACGTTTTTAGTGTCTGATGTTCAACTAAAGCAAAATGAATGAAAATTTAGGAAGCACTATTCATCCTCTAAGTACCTTATGATTAAGGTGTGAGCTATTTGTCAATGACAAGCATTAATTTGAAAGCACAGGAGCTTTGATACCAGGCTGCTTAGCTTCAGGTCCAAAGTTAGCCAATGTCTGGTTTATGGAACACAAAATATCTGCTTATTTCTTCTATTCCTCCAATGCAATGCATGTATCACGGAAGTATTCTAAGGACTAATTGACTTAACGTAGATGAATCATTTACAGTAAAGGCCAGCATGTGGTGAATACTACATTAATGTTTGCTAGTATTACTTTGATAGAATGTGCCAAAGACTGCAAGCCTGTATCATGTTAAATACTTAACAAATATGATCTCATTTAGTCTCAGTCAACTCTGGAGCATTATATATGTGGAAAAACAGATCTCTGGCACTTTCAGCCCACAATTTTATAAGGGTAGAATGGAGAAGACTGTCTAATCCCCAAATTCATAATACAATACCTTGCAGCGTGAGAACATTGAAGGCTAGTTTCCTCATTAAATAAACATAAATAAGAGGGGGAATTTTGCAAATCACATAAATCTACAAACACTGTAATATATTGTTGCATACAGATACACTTCCTTACCACAATAAATGTTTGCAAAAATATTTATATTTATATATATTGTCTCCTTTAAAATCAGTAAAAAATATTTTATGTCTCACTACAGATGGTAGCTTGGGTTAGAAGCATTTTAAGAGCATTGATCTTGCAGTCAGCATCTTCTCATTAGGTTTGCCCAGTTATATGATTGTTTTTTGCAAAATTAAAGATGTGCTTACTTTAACAGATGCTTTTATATTTCCTCAGAACTATCTCTAAATAGTCTTCAGAAAATGTTTAGAGAAAATTATAGCTTGTTATAGAGCTTGGATTTGGACTACTTTGTGGTATTTAATCTTGTTAAACTTCCTTCCCTGGTCATGTTATCACTAGTTTTTAAACAATGCAGTTATGTAAAAAACAAACAAACAAACAAGCAGCGAATAATGTAAGTGCAGAACTTGAATCATCAAATCTTTTGCAAGAAGTTCCTCTATAGGTTTGTAACTGTGATTGATGTAATACTAGCATCTGAGTGTGTATGATGAGCTCCTTTACATTTACTTCTCCTTGACCCCACCAAATTATTGGCCTCATGGTTCTTCTACTGTAATTCGCATTCAATTGATTTCATTTGAGTGTTGTGGTACATATGTAAGGCCAAATAATCCAGCTCATAGCAAACCACTGAACATTCATAGCTCCAGAAAAAATACTGAATTAGCAAAGCATATATCAGAATAGGAAAAATCCCCCATTCGTGTAACATGAACTGGCAGGGATTTCATACTACCCCTTTTCAAATTCACTGGGCTCAAATTAGACATAAAATGCTTTCAGTCTCTGCAGACTGCATTGAATGCCCTATGTATTTCCTATTATCTAATAGCATGTTTTTGCTGGCCTGCTCTGCATTCAAAATTGTAAAGACAGAAGAAAGGAAAGGGGTTAGAAACACAGGAAAATTAAGAGATGAACTCTGAATCTTGAACAGTAAGTGAGAAAAAGATATGAAGATCAGATTAAACCATATGGATGAGAGTAGAAAGAAGACCGAGCAGTAACACACATGTAAAGTTTTCTGTGTGCTGGAAACTATATTTAGTGCTTTATTTGAATTATTTTGTGCTTTTACCTTCAGAAGAAAACATGTGAACATATACACAGACCTTATGTTATAGATTATGGATCCAAAAAGGATGATATAGTGTTTGCTGCTAATTAGCCATTGTTCAGTTTAAATAATTTGGGAGAGAAGATAACTTAGGAAGGGAGAATATACCTTCAAAAGTGCAGATAAGAAAGATAGAAGGCCATGCTTTTTAAAGATAGCCACACAGCACAGAATATCAGGATATAATGTTATGCTACCTTTGCATCTTGAAGAAGTAGATGTTAATAAAAATGCATTTATAGATAGCTGTTGGGCCGAGCTTGCAGACAGAACCAGGGTCCGGTCCGCGTCCCGCGCAGTGCCCAGCACAGCTCCCTGGGACCGGGAGGCCTTCGCCCCCACCCAGTAAAGGAGGAGACTCCACCTGCACGCCCTGGGAGGCCGCCCTTCCTTGCTGT
>RJWM01002174.1:98616-134935 GCA_004363535.1 Dasyprocta punctata | reverse complement strand
TTTGGTTCAATTCTACTACACCTGTTGGAATGGTCAGCTAATTTGAAGATGGCAAGGTATGTTATAGTAGCTATTGTACTCACATTATCAATCTTCGAGGTTCTGTACCATTCCTACTGCTTTGTTTTGATTGACTCTACTCTGTCATGTTCTGTTGTATTTTGCTATCTTTAAAATAAAAAAAAAATTAAAAAAAAATTGCATTTCCCGAATGACCATTGATGTTGAACATTTTTTCATATATTTATTTGCCATTTGTATTTCTTTCTCTGAGAAGTGTGTATTCATCTCAGCTGCCCATTTTTGGATTGGGTCCTTGAATTTTAGGGGCCTGATTTCTTTTAATTCTTTATATGTTTTAGATAGAAGTCCTTTGTCTGATGGACAATTGGCTAAGATATTTTCCCAGTTCATGGGTTTTCTTTTCAGAAGAATTGAAAACATCATACCACAGTGACATCTATTCACCCATGTTTATAGCAACCCAATTTGTAATAGCCAGATTTTGGAAACAACCCAAGTGCCCATCAATCAAAGAATGGATAAAAAAGATGTGGTATTTTTATACAATGGAGTACTACTCAGCTATTAAGAAAGATTGCATTGAGACTTTTGTAAGTAAAAGGTCACGACTTGAGACCATACTCATAAGTGAGATAAATCAAACCCACATGTGTAAATACCATATTGTCTCCCTAGTGTAAGAAATGGAAAAGTATATATGATCCAAAATCTATAAAAAATACTACGTAAGGGTAAAAAACAGCTCGAAGAGCAAAAGTAATTGGGAAGGGAAAAGGCAGAAAGAGAAAAGGGAAAAGGAAAAGATATAAACCTGTATATATGTATATGTAAGATAACTAAAATGAACACACTGCTGAATGCATTCGTTATTGAGAAAGAACAATTAATACTCACATGATTAGATCAATTTTATATGTCTATATCTGTTAATGTAAGTAACCATTTTAAAGATAACGATAAGCAATATTGCAACCATTGTCAAGTTCTATCATCCGGTTTTGTAAACCTGCAATGTTACTGTTGTGCATTTACTCTAGTCATTTGTTTGTCTCTTTTGCTGTTGTCTTTGTTATATATGTCTTTTTTTCCTCGTTTAAATAAAAATAAAATAAAATAAAATATCTATGTCTTCTTGTATGTAAGTTCTATCTCAGTAACACTGATTTTAAAATATTCAATTTTTTTAATTTTTAAATGTTTTTAAAAGAATGAGCAAAACACTTTAAAGTGATGAGACTTTACATCAAATATGAAGCACTGTCATAACAAAATTAAATCAAACATGGAAAATAAGCGTTATCAAAGAATGTGACTTCAAAACAATTTTTAAAATAAAAGATATAATTTTAATTTGCCACAGACTGAACCATGTAAAATACACACAAAAAAAATCAAATAGTATCCAAAATTGTAAAAAAGATTTTAAAAAATCACTGAAAAATATTAAAAATATATAAATTGGTTGATACATCATAAATATTTGTTTTTATTTATTTATTTATTTTTGCGGCACTGGGGATCGAACTCACAGCCTCAAGCCTGCCAGGGCAGGCACTTAAGCCACTGAGCCAAACTCCCAGCCCTGGTCTTTTGAGGCAGGGTCGCACTATGTAGCTCAGGCCAGCCTTGCGCTCGCGTTGTAGCCCAAGCGGGCCTCGAACTCACAACGCTCCACCTACCTCAGCCTCCCGAGTGCTGGGATTAAAGGCGTGTGCCACCACGCCCGGCTATACATCATAAATATTTGATACATTTTCCTCAAATTGTTCTCCAATATAATAAAATTCCAGACTTATTCCAAGCAGTTTCTTTGTCCTTTCCTTCCTTTCTTCTTTCCTTTCTTTCTTTCTTTCTCCCTTGTCTTTTAGATTTCTAGCCTGCTTTCTGCAAAACAATTTTGTGTCAAATTCATGTCTAACTAAGTGAGGTAGAGCAATAAAATATTGATTAAAGCAAAACAAAATGAGATAGTGTGTGAGCATGTCAAAGAAGAAGCTACAGAAAATAATCAATAAGCACATAAAAGAATGCTCAACAGCCAGTGATATAGCTCAGCTCTTAGGATCTGTATCTTCTCCAAAAACTACCTATCATCAGAATGCTATTTAGTTTCCCTTTAATAGTCAGGAAACATTGACTGTATGAACCATAGTCTAGTCCTATTTGCCAAGTACTGTTTCTAAAATAAAAACTTCATGTATGTTGGCATCAATAAGAATTTACTCAAAGAATAACTACCCTACTTGAGGAGTTACAGAAATGTTCTGAATATGGGACCTCCAAACAACAACAAAACTCCCTTTAAAAACACTCACAGGAGCTGAGCAAAGCTGTGCATTCTTATAATCCTAGCTACTTGGGAGGCTGAGGCAGTAAGATCACAAGTTCAAATCCAGTTTGGGAAACAGCTATTCCTTGTCTCAAAAAAGGACTGGAAATATAGTCAGTATGAAACCTTAGGTTTAATCCCCAGTACCACAAAAAAAAAAAAAAAAAAAAAAAAAAGACTGTCATCTCCCATGAATAAATAATTTCTAAAATGCTAGTCAAAAAACAGATATTCCTCTTATAGGTACATTTCATATCGTTTCATACAGAATTTTGAAAATTTGGACCTGTCCTTTCATTTTCCTCCTTCAATCACATAACAGCACCAAGCAGACAGCCAGGATGACATACCAAGTGAAACAAAGTTAAAGGCAAAAATGCTGCAATCTCGATGCCCTCAAGGGCTGTTGCTGAGTGGTTTGGAGGTAGATGTGTCTTTCTGCAGAGGCATGGGAGCTGAGAAGAGAAAGGTGCTAGAAAGAGGAAAAGAGCTAGTATGCTGTGCTCAGAGTACATCACAGAATACAAGAAACTAGAGGTTTAGGCAAACAGTGATTAGTCACACTACTTGGTTAAATTTCTAGCTCCCAGACTAGAAAATACTGGAAGGAAAAGAGAAGTTAATCTCAAAAAGACACATCCAAATCATAGGTTTGGGGAAAAAAAGGATGACAGAGTTAGGGTTAAAGAAGTGTTGAGGAAAGTAGAATGTAGTTGCTCTTTGTCCTGAAAATGAAGTCTATCCGCATGCATTACAAATGTGATCATTAACGATGGTCTGGAGTGTCAAGTAATGAAAGCATAAGACAGTGATACACACATATATAATGCAGACAGACAAGTGCTAGCCTGTAAGTACAAAGCACAACACACTCCTGCCACTGATGCCAAGAGAGCTTGGCATCATCCAACACAAAGGGGCCTGTCTGCTTGGCACACCGAGTGGAAAGAAAGACATTTTTTCATTGCTAGAAAGGCCTGAGGCCAATGGTACTTCAAGGGCCTTTTTGTCTAATGGGAGGATATCTTAATACAAGTTGGGGCATAGATTCTTGGCATGCTAGAACTCTTCTATCAACATCCTACATAGCAGTAGGAACAGGCAGGAGTCACTCTTGACCCTGGTTTCTAGGCTTCTATACCAATGACACGCTGAATGAGGTAATTAATCATTGCTGTGTGACTGTTCTATGCACTGTAACAGAGTTATTTAACAACATCCTGGCATATGCCCACTAGATGCCAGTAGCATACTACCAGTCAGAACAATAAAGAATGTCTCCAGATACTGCTGAATGTCCCCTAGCAGGCAAAATTACCCCAAGCTGAGAACCACTGCTCGAAGCACTGCATTGAGCAGAGGGTCTCTAAGAGGATCCCTGTACTTCAAATGAGGATGGATTCTAGATAATCAGGTCTTATATAGCCAGTGCAAGGGAAAGAGATAGCAGTTTCACCACATCAGGCCAAACCTCAAGGCAGTTTTTCATCTGTTTTTAGCTCTGAATATCATTCTGCTACATAAGCAGCAGCCATATCTAGGTAGGCCTTGGCAGCATATTATCACCCACCCAGAGTCATTGCAGTCTGAACAAAATAAGTCATAATGAGCTGTATCCTGAATAACATCTGTATCTCAGATAGATGCTAAGACCCAACATGATCTCACTCAATAGTACAGTTGAGATATCAGGTCCTTTTGTCCCTAAGATTCAAGTACCTAAAAGTTAAGTCTCATTCTGCTTTCTCATTCCATAAGAGAAAATGGGAAAGAATCCCTGAGCTGAAGTGAAGAGGCAAACAGCAAGTTCAGAGAGCCCACTGTCAGTGAAAGGCTACAAATCTGAACAGAGACAAGAAGAACTTATGGGGGCCAGGGATTTAGCTCAGCGGCTTGAGCGCTTGCTTAGTAAGTGTGAGGTCATGAGTTTGATCCCTGGTTGAAAAAAAAGAAGGAGGAGGAAGAGGTGGTGAGGAGGAGGAGGAGGAGGAGGAGGAGGAGGAGGAGGAGGAGAAGCGGGAGGAGAAGGAAGGGGAAGGGGAAGGAGAACAAGAAGAAGGAGAAGGAGAAGAGGAAGAAGAAGGAGAAGAAGAAGAAAAGGAAAAGAAGAAGAAGAAGAAAAAAAAATTTATGGGAGAGGACAGACTCCTGATGATTCACATGTCCAATCCCATAAGGAAAAGCAGGCAAGTAGCAGTATCCCAAATTCATAAACCTCCCCAAGCCTATTCATGTGGCCCATAGACAGATCAAAGACTACAATTCTGGGCAAAATGATGAACAATGCCACGCAAAATCAGAGAAGGCCATCTGGAGTTTGCAACAAACGGAGAAATGCACAAGGCAACTAACCAGGCAGTCTTCAGTCTTATTAATGACATAATCTATGTTTAAAAAAATAACTGCCAGGAACAGTGGCTCACACCTGTAATCCCAGACCGCTAGGAGGCTGAGGCAGGATGATGGCAAGTTCGAGCCCAGCCTGGGCAACAAACAGATGACCCAACAAGATCTTGGCTCAAAAATGAATAAAAATAAATTTAAAATATATAAATAAAACTCTGAGCATACATTACCAATATATGTATAACAGCTTGTAAATTTGATTCACATACTAATATTAGGTATGTTGTAAAACAGAGAAAAATCAAAGAATGAAATAAAAATTTATTAAATAATGCTCAATCTCTGGGGATTTCAGAACACACGATTTTTATTGTATTATAGCAAAAGCTCTGAAACTGAAGCTAGGAGACTTTGATTTTTATCCTATCTTCCGTGGACCAGATTAAGCAAATCATTTAACCATTATAAACCACAATTCTCTTTCTGTAAAATACTGATCCTGCCATCCATCAAACTTTTTTTTTGTACTATCTTTGACACGGTATTCCTTGTGAAGCATGAGGAACAGAGCAGTGATTAAGAAAGACGTCTCTGCTTCCATGTGCCTTACAATCTAGCAGTAGCTATCTGCCTGAGTTGTGCTTTTAGGGAGGGGAAAGCCTCTATGATGAGGTTATATTTGAGCAGAAAATGATGAGGTTATATTTGAGCAGAAAATGAAAGTGTGAACCATGTGGACACTTGGGGTAAGGGCATGCCAGCAGAAGGAAAAGTATTATTCCCTAACACTTGAGCTATAGTGATACCTCAGGGATGTGCCAAGGCAGACACTGGGCCTTGGCCAATCTATTCTCTTGCCAAGGAGAGACTAAGAAACAAGAAAAGAGCTCCTGAGTCAGTATCTCTTTCCCATAATGGACTGTGGCACCTCCAGATGAAGGCTTTACCTACTTTTGTAGTTTCAAACTCACATCCCAAGAGAACTATGTCTGGCAGGAAGGTTGCCAGTATCTTTTTGTGTCTCTTCACACAGTTATTAGTCAATTAGTTGGTCACTTGGTCAGTCTTTAGTCAGTCATTTGGTCAACTAGCCAAATATAGCACAGCAGTGAAGAATGTGGGCTTTGACACCAAGTACCTTGGACTGAATCTGGGATCTGTGAATTACTAAATGTAAGATGGTAGCAGGTTTTACCACACCTCTGTCTAACTCACTTTTGTCACCAATAAAATGGTGGTAATCAGAAATCTCATAAGACTGTGGTGATAATACAGGACAGTGATGGCAAATCTTTTAGATGTTTCAATGATGATAAACAACCAGCTGTGGCATGCATGCCATAGGTTCACCACCACTGTATAGGAAGTTGCAAAGATACAGTTAAATGCTAAAGAATTAGCTATTTTTCTTATTCTACCTTTCATTTATTCATCTACCAAGTTTTCATTGGTTTCTGTTCTACAAAGGTGAGTTGCTAGCACAGAGATAAATCTGCATGACCTCCATCCTAAGGGCTCTCTTCTAGACAGGGAGCTATACGAGGAAATAAATGAGTATAATAGAGTGGGGTAAGTGCCTGGTCACACACAGATATAAGATGATATGAGGGCACAGAGAAAAGAGTGACTGACTGAGTCAGAAAGGGAATCACAAAGCCTAGCTACCTTCTTGGCCACTCTGAATAAGAACACTCCAAGGCAGCTACACAATCCTCCCAAAGTGGCTCTTTCTAAAGATAGTGTGGTTTATCTCTGAGTAGATTGCTTCTGGCTCTCACTAGCAGCCTGTCATCTTAGTTGGGTTGGTTCAGTTTGGTTTGGTTTGGTTTGGTTTGGTTTGGTTTTTTTATAGCCTTGAACTGTCACTGCAAAAATAATCTGGGCTTTAGACCTAAACTTTATATGATAAGCCAACTAGGTTACTGGGCAAAAATCAAGACTCCCAGTGTGTAGCAAAACATACTATTAAAGGCCATGTATAGAGCAACAAGAATCTAGAAGAAAGTCAAATTAGAGAAAACTGGCAACATGGCAGAAGAGTAAAAAGAGAACATAAGCATTCTGGAATCTTTAATGACTTGAACAAGTCTAAGATCACATGACGACAGCACTAAGGACAAACTTCATCTCCTGCATCCCTACTCTGAACTAGGCCCTATATTAAGTGTCAGGAAATGGAATCATATAAAGTGCTATCCTCAAACAGACTGATGGAAAAACAAGTAGAGAAACAGATCACTGCAATTCATGTGCTAAGTGCTACGATGAGATAAGCACAAAAGTCTGAAAGCACAGAAAACATCCAGCCTATGGTTTTCAGGAAATATTTCCTAAAGATGAAAATATTTAAGCTGAGTCTTAATTGTCTAGTAGGATTTAACCAGATCAATAAAGAAGAAAGGTAGAACAGAGGGAACAGTATATATAAAATATCAAGGGATGAAAAAAAAGGATTATCCTAGATCAACAAACTGCCAGTAAGTCAGTGCAGGTTTGGAGATGTGGTAAGAAGTGGTAGAAAGTAAGAAAATAAATGAAGCCAGGTGTCATGATGCATCCTTTTAATCCCAGCACTTGGGAGGCTGAGGCAGAAGAACTGCTGCAAATTCAAGACTAGCCTGGACTACATAGTGAGTTTAAGGCCAGTCTGAACTACACAGCAAGACACCATCTTAAAAAAATAAAAATAAAAATGGATAAGATAAATAAGCATTGGTTTGATATGCTAAACTCATCTAACACAATGCCTGGTGATATAGAAGGTACTCGATTAAAAAAACCTAATGCAGGAATGCTGGCACAAATTGTAAGAGAAACAGTACCTTTTGAAGTCAGTACTAGAGTTGGATAAGGACTGACAGAGAACTACAGCATTAAAATATAAAATTCTCAGGACATAAAACAAGACAGTCAGATTTTTGTTTATATAGACATATTAAAATTTCCCCAAGTGAAACAATACATTTTGAGATTATGAATGGGCATTTGATTTCAATGCATTGACTAGTATCGCATAGGTAAACATGGAAAAAAAAGTTGACATTTTCTATAATAATTTATCAACAATTATTGAGCTTTCAGTACCTTATTTTGTTGAGTCTCAAATGAGTCACAGTGGCTTACCACTACTTCTATACAAACCCAAGTGTTACCTCATCACTGAGAGAACCAGTATTTACTCAGCCAAAATAATATATAATTACTACACGTGATTATACAAGAATTTACTTAAAACATTTTTAGTAATATCTTTCTTTTATTTAGCAAGATATTATTTCCACTCAGAAATATGGTATCCTAGCATGTTTGCTTCATTATTAAGGGGGTGGGGACAGGTATAGTGACACACACCTGTAATCCCAGCACTCAGGAAGTTCAGGCAGACAGGCAGGAAAATCACAAGTTTAAGGCCAACCGAGCTATGTAATAATTTTAAGGCCATGGCAAAATGCTATCTCAAAAAAACAAAACAAGAAGAAAAGAAAAGAACAAAGGGGGTCAGGAATTTAGCTCAGTGGCCTAAGAGCCTGCCTAGCAGGTGTGAGGTTGTGAGTTCAATCCCTGGTACCAAAAAAAAAAAAGGGCTGGGGGTATAGTTCATGGGTAAATGTATGCTTAGCATACTCAAGTGTCTAGGTTCAATCCTCAACAGTACAACACACACACACACACACACACACCCCAGATGGGGACACTAGGTACATACCAATAATCCCAGATACTCAGGAGCCTGAGGCAGGTAAATGGCAAGCTTGAGGCAAATTTCAGCAATTTAGAGAGACGATCTCAAAATAAAAACTAAAACAGGTTGGGGATGTAAGTTGGTACTCCCTAGTTTAAATCACCAGTACTGCCAAAACAAAAAAGGGGAGGCACTGAAAAATGTAAGTAGAGACCCAGTGGTCAGATAAGGACTTTAGAAAGAGCTCTCTGAAACTACCTGAAGAATATATTACAGTAGAGCTACACTGGATCCAGAAAAACAGTGCAAAGTACAATACTCTAGGCAAAAGATAATTATACTGAGGCTTCTGTTTCAGGTCAAGATGAAATATTAGGGATAAAGTTTATCCTTTCTCTTGAAATTACTGTTACTCCTCACAAAAAATAAAAAATAAGAAAAGATAACATATATGAAAAAACAGTTCTTAAGATTTTAAGATGAAACAGTGATCCTTGAGAAATAGGAAACAACTGAAGGAAGTCACAGAACTGACCCAGCATGTGGCCTTAAGAAAATTTCTAGGCAGAGTACAGGAGCTGGAAACTAAAGTTGAGAGAGAGGAGGAGGAAAAGGAAATACACCCTTATAAGGTTCTTATACTATATGTGACGAGGTATACTTTCTCTTGAAAATAGACTGATAAATTAAACATGTATATCTTAACTCCTAAAGCAACTACTAAAATAACAAAACAAAGTTAGAGTTCATAGGCTAACAAAGAAAAAATAATCCAAAAGAAGGCAGAAAAGGTACAAATAAGAAACAAACAAGAAAAGGTAGAAATAAGGACAAACAGAAAACAAACAGCAAGATAATGGACTCAAACTTTACCATATTAATAATCACATTAAATATACATGGTCTAAACACCTCAATCAAAAGGTAGAGATTATCATATTACAAAATAATAAAGATAATAACAACAGTAATACCTAACTAACTATATGTGGCCTATAAGAAATGCATTTTTGGCTAGTAGTTTATTCCTATAATCCCAGCTACTCAGGATGCTGAGGGAAAAAAAAAACTCAAATTTCAGGCCGGCCTGGGCAACTTAGTGAAACACTCTCTCAAAAAAGGAGAGGGGCAGGGCTACAAGGTAGTTCAGTGGTAGAGAAATTGACTAGAATGCATAAGACTCACTAGCACCATTTTAAAAATGCATTTTAGCCAGGCATGGTGGTACATGCTTGTAATTCCAGCACTTTGGCAATTTCGTGATTTAGCAAGACCCTTTCTCAAAATTTTAAAGAGGGGTGGAGCAGAGGGTTGGAGTTGGGGATATAGCTTTGTGTGAAGGCTCTGGGTTCAATTCCCAATAGACACACACAAAAAAAGCATTTTAAACATAAAAACAAAAATCAATGAAAAGAAATGGAAAAAGATGTATCAAGCTAACAATAGTCCAAAAAGAGCTATACTAATACTGAAACAGACTACAGAGAAAAGAATACTATTTAAAACAAAGAAGGCTATTTCATAATGATAGGGACCAGTTAATTGAGAAGATGAAATAATACTAAATCTTCATGTGCCTAAGAACAGAGCCTCAAAATAACATGAAACAAAAACTGCAAGGAGAAATAGACAATGCTACACTTACAGCTGGAAATTTAACTAATACTCTGCTCTCAATAATTATTAAACCAAGTACCCAGAAAGTCAACAAGGATATAGTAGATTTAAATACGACCATCAATTCACATGATGTAGCTGACAGTCATAAAATATTCCAACCAACAGAATACTTGCACTCATACACAAGTGCAAAAATTTAAAACAAAATTTTACCAACTCTAACACTAAAGTAAAAGAATAATATGTCCTGACCAAATAGAAGTATCTCTGTTTTTTTTTTTTTTTTTTTTTTGAGACAGGGTCTCATTATGCAATTCGAGCAGTTTGAGCTGGCCTTGAACTCACTTTGTAGCCCAGGCTGGTCTCAAACGCACAACGATCCTCCTGTCTCAGCCTCCCAAGTGCTATGGATTTATCTCAAGAATGAAAAGTTGGTTTAACACTCAAAAATTTATTACTAAACTAGACATGGTGACACATGACTATAATCTCAGCCCTCTAGAAGCCTGAGGCAGTAAGATCACAAATTCAGTTCCAATCTGAGCAACTCAGTTTAGCAAGACCCTGTCTCAAAATAAAAACAAAAAAGGGCTGGAGACATAGTTCAGTGTGAAGATCCTGTGTTCAACTGTCAATACCAAAAAAAAAAAAAAAAAAGTTACTAGCAGAATGCAGGGTTGCATACCTATCATCTTTGCTATTCAGTATCAGGAGGCAAGAGGATCACAAGTTTGAGCCCACCATGGGCCATTTAGCAAGACTCCTCCCCCTCTTTTTTTTTTTTTTTTTTTTTGGTTTTGGTGTTTTGAGACAGGGGGTGTGTGTAGTTCAGGCTGGTCTTGAACTCACTGTATGTTCTAGACTGGTCTTGAACTTGCAGTGACTGTCCTGCCTCAGCTTCCAAATGCCAGCCTTTAGATTACAGGCATGCACCACCAGACTTGGCTCCATCCTCAGTATGTAAACAATAAACAAAATCAGTAACTAGCAGGGTATGTATGGTAGTACATGCCTGTAACCCCAACTACTCAGGAAGCTAAGGAGGAGCACAAGTTTAAGGCCAGCTTGGGGAGAAAGAAAGAGAAAAGAAGACAAGAGAGAGAGAAAAAAGAGAAAGTTCAATTACTGTAATTCACTATATTAATAAACTGAATAAAAAATGTATGCAGTCATCTCAGCAAACAAAGAAAATTCATTTGATAAATCCAGCATTCATTCCTGGTAAGAGATCTTAGCAAACCAGGAAGAGAAGAAAGGAACTTCTTTAACCTGATAAAAAAAAACTTCTATAAAATATTCATAGCTTCAGGAGGCTGAGGTAGGTGGAGCGTTGTGAGTTTGAGGCCAGCCTGGGCTACAACACGAGCACAAGGCCGGCACAAGGCGACCCTGCCTTAAAAAAACTAGGGCTAGGAGTTTGGCTCAGTGGCTTAAGCACCTGTCTGGCAGGCGTGAGGCTGTGAGTTCAATCCCCGGTGCCGGAAAAAAAAAAAAAATTCATAGCTGATGTCATATCTAATAATGGAAGACTGAATGTTTTCCCTGTAAAATCAGAAATAAAACACAGATGTCAACTTTCCCCACTTCTCTTCAACCCTGAACTAGAGATACTATGCAGAGTGATCTGGAAAGAAGGAAAGGAAAGAAAAAGAAGAAACAAAGGAAAGAAAGGAGATGGATGGGGAGGAAGGGAGAAGAGGGAAAAAATATGTATATAGGCAGATGTCATTGCTTAAAATCTAGTGCCCAGGGAAGATAAGTCAAAATAGTAATAATGGTACACTTTATTTAGAAGAAATGAAAGCCATATTTTAAAGGAGGATTCTCTTAAGTGAATGCCTCCCACTCCTCATTGCAAAGGATACTGATAATGTTTCTACCAGCTAAAATTTTCAAACAACAATTCAATTTCTCAAATATTCTACAAAATCTACTTGGTATTTCTTTCTTTAAGGAACTGTCATGTCACTCTACCTCAAATGGTCCTAGAGGTACAGAAAACTATAGACTTAAGCCCCTTTGCACATAATCCCACTCATCGCCACCCATATGATCCAGACCATGCCATTCTGATTCATCTCCACCCCCACCCACCATACCTGATTCTGTAAAAAAAATTTTTTTTAAATTTTAGATAAGGCCTTGCTATGAAGCCCAAGCTGACCTCAAATTCATAATCCTCCTGCCTCAGCCTCCAGAGTGCTAAGGTTACAGGAATGTGCCACCACATCTGGTCAGGGAAGACACCTGAACAAGAGATTTGGGGATAAAAAGTGAAGAGTCATCTGAGAGCAGCCAATTAGAAAAAGCCAATCCCTTAGTCTCTGTAGTTGGAATCCCAGGAACTGTATTCAGTGTCAGTTGTTTCTTAGCCCAACTTGTTCAGGTCTTCCTTATTTAATTTCTTAATGTTGTAGAACTAAGAATTTGGCTGACCTTTGTCCTACATTCCTGGTATGTACTAGCTAACTTCTTAGATTTCCTTCAGTGATGGGAGTATCTTTCTTATTTATGGTGGGTCCCTGGATCACAGCTGAATTCATGCTAGTGAGATGGCTCAGAATGAGGGCTCATCACCAGAAAGATCAACTACAGAGCTGGGGCTCTGGGCCAGATGATACCAGCTCAAACCTGCAGAAGAAAAAGAAGTGAAAGATTGGATTCAGTCATTTGGCTGGTAATTCAAGCCATCATGCCTGTATAATGAAACCTTAATAAAAATGGTGGACATCAAAGTTAGCTTAAGCTTTCTGACTAGTAAACACACTGACATGTTGGGAAGGTGCCCCGATTTCAGCAAGAGAAGACACAGAAGCACCACATTCAAGATCCTCCCAGATCTCCGTGTGTGGGTCTCGTCTTTTGGATAGTCCTAATTTGTATCCTCTAGAGCAGAGATGGTAAACCTTGTAGAGCTTTCAATAATAACAAACAGCTAGCTGCAGCATGCATATCATAGGTTCACGATCACTGCTTTAGAGTAAGTAAGTAATCATAAATGCAGGACTTCCCTGACTTCCATAAATAGTTTTAACAAATTATGGAACCTAAGGAGATTACACGAACTCCCATATTTGCAGCCAGTCGCAGTCAGAAGTACAGGTGGCCTGGAAACCCCCAAAGCTTAAGGCTGGTGTCTGAAGAAGGGACAGACTTGTTGGGGACTATGCCCTTAATTGAGAAGTATGAAGTAACTTTGGGTAGTTAGTGACAGACTCACATTGCACTGTTTTAATTAATCTCTCTTTTGGCCTCATTTTCCTCATTTTTAAATGGAGATAATGAATCTACAGTTCATAAGATTTTTGTAAGACACAAATGAGTTACCATAGAAAAAACACTTAAAATAGAGCCTGGCACATATTAAATATTATATAAATGTCAGGGTCATTTTTATTATTAAAGTCCAGAGTTGGTTGACACAGAGATTAGCAGTCTCTTCTGCCCACACCTAAGTGACAGAGAAAAGACTGGCTTCCAACATAGGTCAGAAAATAATAACTGCACTAATCACAGAGATGAGACTGACATTAGCTAGCTAATGTTCTAAACACAGATGACCACTGCTGATACCTATACCATCTAGCTAAAGTTAGGACAGCCAGTTCAAACTAGTTGCAGATTATTTTGTGCTTTTTGCAGCTCTGGAAGTTGTTACACTATAAACACTATGGCCCTGCTCTTAATAATGTTGCAAATTATTAGTAAAAATAGGCACAAGAAAAATCTTACTTTTAGTTTCTCAAACCACTGGGTATAACACTTGGTTACTCAATTCTATAAAGGAAGGTAGATTTTATATGTATATGTATTTTTTTCACTTCTATCTTAGCTGTGAGCTATACTGCTATGCATTAAA
Source organism: Dasyprocta punctata (assembly GCA_004363535.1). NCBI lineage: Eukaryota > Metazoa > Chordata > Mammalia > Rodentia > Dasyproctidae > Dasyprocta > Dasyprocta punctata. The sequence continues at coordinate 121,075 of RJWM01002174.1, read as the reverse complement.
ATGTTTTTCTCTCCTCAAGACTAATGAGAACCCTCTCTCCTCCAAAAAACTCACTCCATTGTCTTCCATTTTCCTGTAATTCAGAACACGCTGGAAGAGTTCCAAATAGTTTCTGAGTCCAAAAATAAAGTTCTTACCAGAAAAAATGCCTGGAGCTGTTCTCTAGTGTTATGATTTAATCCCTCTTTCTGCCTTCTCTTGGTCACTTTCCCTTCCCAGATACTTCGCTACGAGCTTTCAGAAAAGGATAGGAATGTTCTCCCCGCATCTTTCATTCTAAGTTCCTACTTATAAAACCTATTTATAAAAATCAAGTGCCTTATCCTTATATTATTACAGAAGAAACCCCGAATTAAATGGTACTGATGAAAGGTTTTTCCTGGAAATTCTGATATAATTCAAAGTTCATGATAGTCCTTCATCTCTCATCAGTAGACAGCTTGACTTGCTCAGAAGCTATTAAAACAAATATACACACAGAGAGAACTCAGCTTCTAAAGATATCTAGAAAGCTCTCTCCTACTGTTTCTTTATGCTTATTCTAAATTGATAAATATTTTTAAAGTTTTGAAAAATTTTTAAAAATAAACTGAAAAAATAGAGTTAATAAGAAACATCGGCTGATCCATCCCAGAACCAGGATCAGACTAAGGTCTTCCTGCTTCAAATCCAATGTTCTCTGTATCTCCATTATAGATGATCCCTTCCAGATGTAAAGGTCTATGATCCTACGTAAGAGTTTAAATAAAAATAGACACTGCCTCATTCCTACCAAAAGTAGTCTCCTCTACTACCAGAACAGTACTTTCAACCAAGATGTAAGGAAAAGTACTGGCCTAGAGATCAGGAGACCCAAGTCTAAGTCCTGACTCTACTAAACACATAACACTGAACATGCAACTTTATTAGTCAAGGTGTAAAGTTCCTCATCTAAACATCAGGAATGCTGGTGATCACCTATGTTTAAATCTTCTCAGCATGAAGAGCTATACTCAGAGAAAAATACCATCCAATCTGAATGGCATCAAAGGAAGCTATGGATATAAATGGAGAAGAAGTTAAAGTCCTGTTTTCCCCTTCGCTGTCAAATCTCACATAATTAGGCATGCTCTTTAACTTAAACTCTGATGAAAATGCTCCAGGAAATAATGGTAGTCATGCTTTAGCAGTTTTATATTCGCATATGAAAAAAATGTAAATTTTTCACTAGTAAATCAACATGAGTCAGTAGAGTGATACGACCATTAAAGATACCACTATCTAAACAGGTTGCATTAACAGATACACAAGGTCCAGAATGAAGAAGTCAACAATTCAGCTTAACTCTGAAGATCAAACTACATTTTGGAGTCTGTGTTCAATTCCAGAGATCTGTTTTTTGTTGTTTTTGGTTTTTTGGTTTTGTTTTTGTTTTTGTTTTTTTTGTTGTTGTTGTTCTTTGAAGCAGGGTCTTGTCATGCAGTTCAGGCTGGCCTGGAACCCACTATAGAGACAGGTGATCCCCTGCCTCAGTCTTCTGAGTGCTGAAATTACAGGTGTGTGCCATTATGTTCAGCTCAATTCCAGAGATCTAAGAAACAATCTAATAAAATTCTTTACAGGCAGGAAACCAAGATGAGGAGGAGGCTAAGAAAATGTCTTCTTCAAAAACTAGGCTTATTTAACCTGGGAAAGAGGAGGCTCAGGAGACAGCCCATTTGTACTTCTAACCATCTGGCACATAGCAGAACTGGGATTCAGTGGTGAGCTACAGAAGAAAAGGGCTGCCTCAAGAGACCAGTAAGCTCCTTATCTATGGAGATGATGAAGCAGAAATGCAGAGATTCCTGGGGTGGTGTGAGGAGAGAAGCAGAGATAGGCTAGAACTCAAAAAGCATTCTGATGAAAGAACTCCAACTCTTATGTGAGAAACTTCCCCCTTCCCAGCACAGTGACTATATTCAGTCTTATTCAGTGACTATACATAGAATCATTTCAGTAATTTATCTTTTACTAAGTATTTTATGTTCATGTACTTTAAAGCCAAGTTACTACCCATCTTCTTTCTTTTCTAAACCTTCCCACTATGAGGCCTGGCAAGCAGAATTGCCTATTACCTTCTGAGGACTTCCATGCCTTCCACAGGTCTTCCACACTGATAAGCTTATCCTCACCATGGAAGGTGCTGTGTTTCACTGTTGGATCGTGGTAATTGAGGTCTTCCCTTAGGAACTGCAAGAGAAAATCACACAAGTCACAAGACATCCCACAGAGCCAGCCCAACAAGATCTCCATAGTTCATTCCATCTACCCAAAGCATAAGTACATCTCAATTCTCATATATCACGTGCATATATATCTTAGCTGCCACTGAAACTATTTTTCTTTGTTGTTTCACTTGAAAAAATAAATATGAATCATAAATTCCTTATACTTTAAAGTTTTTCTAATTTTTTATTAGTACATGTGTGCAGTGCATAATGGTTACATTCATCATGGAGAGTTGGTCCATGGACTTAACATATCTTAATTCTTTTCGCATCCCCTCTACTGTCTTTTAAATTACAGAAACATAATAAATGACATTTAACTAGAATTCAATAAGGTAAAAGAGGGAAAAAAGCAAAAAAGAATTAGCAATTTTTTTAATACTTCTTTATACACTAAGAAATATTCCAAGAATTTCCACAATGTTTTCTCACTTAATTTTTACAACGAAGTATCACACACACCTATTCTACAAATGAAAATAGTAATACTCTCAAAAGTGATGTAATTTGTCCCAAATTGAATTAGATTTAGACAGCTTATATTACTTGCTGTGATAACTTTAAAACATGTCCATAAATTCTTTGACAATCCTCCCTTTAAAGATGGGTTTCTCTCCCCTCGAATATAGGCTAACATTTGTGATTCATTGCTGTGGCTTCAGTAAGTGTCCTCAGAGGGTCCGTGTGTTAAAGGTCCTCAGGGTGTCACTACGGGGAGGTGAGGCCTTGTGAGAGGTCTTTGGGTCAGTGGAAGGATGCCACTGAAGGGGACTGAAGAACTCCAGTCTCTTCTTTTCCTTTGCTTCCCAGATCATGATATAAATTATTTTCTCAGCCATATAATTTCACCATGATATACAAACTCGCTTGCCAAAGACCCAAGAAATTAGGACACTGAATTTCTTGGGTCTTTGGCAAGCGAGTTTGTATATCATGGTGAAATTATATGGCTGAGAAAATTTGGTTTAGAGACTCTAGGACTGTGAATCAAAATAAATTTTTTCTCTTTATAAGTTAATTGCCTTGGGTATTATATTATGGTGCTGGAAAGCTAACAAATAAACTCATTCTCTAACAAAGTGAATGTGGCAGCAGTGATGCTGTGTGATTTCAAAGACTAAGTTAGGCAACATGGATTCCACCTGTCTCTCCTTCTTTTGAGACACATACTTGGGGACCTCTTAGCCAATATGTAAGAAAGTTGATGCCCCTGAAGTCACCATGCTGGAGAGACTGTGTGAAAAAACCATAAAGATAAAGAGGGATGTCTCAGCAGTTTCAACTGTTCAAGTCTTTCATTCTAGGAGATATATGTTTGACACTTCAGGAGATTCCTGACCCCAGTTGTTGAATCTGATACTTAGTGCACACAGATATCTCTACTGGGACATGCCTAGAATGCAATACATGAGCAAAATAAATGTTGCTGTGATAAGCCACTGAGTTTGGGGGAGGTCTGCTATACACATTAGATAGCTAAAATACTTGTTCATGGTTATAGCTGATAAGTGATGGAGTTAGTACTCTAACCCAAAATGTTTGACTTTAAAGTTCAAATATTTCCCTGACATTGCATATGTTATCTCTTAATAATCCAGAATTTTTTCCATATTATACTTTTATAAGAAAGGAGAAAAACAAAGGAAATCAAAACTTTCAGAAATTTTATTAGTAATTATATAGATTCATTCAACTTGATCCTTAATTCTTTATATGCTAGTCATTGATCACTGCTTCCCACATATCTTGAAGCATAGCGGGGGCGGGGGGAACACACACACACACACACACACACACACTTCTGATTTTCTGATTACTAGTCAATTAGTCTCACATGAACACACTATTGTAGAATTTCAGAAAATCAGGAAATATCTCTTACTCATTTTTCTTTATCCCTGGGGTCCAGTGTTTGGTTTTTTTGTTTGTTTGTTTGTTTTTTAGAATGTCTAGGCTGGCCTCAACGTCCCAGAATCAAGAAATCCTCCCACCTGAATTACTGGAGTAGGTAGGACTTTAGCATGTACTTAATAATAACCATTTCCATCTACCAGGTATAGATGAGAGATGTATGCGTAATAGTAAACAAAACAGATAAACCTTTGTCTTCATTGAGCTATCAACGGGTATCACAGGCAGGCCTTAAGAAAAGAAATGCTAAAATCTCCAAGGAAGGAGATTTTCTGCCATTACTAGATAACTCCAGAAACCATCTGATAAGAGATGCTAGCTGCGTGTAGGAAACCAACACAAAATAGACTGCTTTTTATAGACAAGTCTGATCATGACATATGTGGACAGCATAAAAGTTCATGGAAAGAAAGTGCAAAGTATCTGACTGGGGACTCACAGACCCCATTGATGTCACAAAAGCATGTAAAAAAAGTAGAGTAAGAAAAGAAGGCCAGCATAAAGACAATGCCAAATGGTGAAAATGGTAGACAGATGTTCTGTATGAAGGGAGGGCCTAGACCTCTTCTAGAGATCAAAGAAGTAAGGTTGTAAGAGTCAGGCTTTTAGAGCCAGGCTATAGCTCATTGGCACTACACCTGCCTGGCAAGCATGAAATCCTAAATTTGATTCCAGGTACAAAAAAAAAAAAAAAAAAAAAAAAAAAAAAGGCAGGCCTTTAGATTCAGAAAGGCATTATACTACAAGGTATATTTAGAACCTGAAGAAATAGGTCACTTATTTCCTGTGTGGTTCTGAGCAAGCAATTCAACATTCCTTAGCTTACTGTCCCCTCAAACTGAAGGCTAATCATCCTTCTTATTTGAGTGTGATAAAAATTAAATGAGACATGTTTACAGAAGTCATAAAATGCCTTTGCATGGGTCTTTTATTGGCCTTCAAAGCAAATTGTTAAGTGGAACCTAAGTGCAGCTTCTTGGCCTTGCTTTTAAAAACAAAATGGTTAAAGGCTACAGTTTGACTGGAAAGTTAGGGTAGTGGCTAAGGAACTCATGAGGTTGTGTTTGCATACCAAACACACTACTTTTATGCAGAGTGTTCACTACAAACCACTAGTCAAATGCAATGTTTTATAAAGATGCTTTGCTTTGTGCTTTACCTAAAATTAAAAAAAAAATCAATTGTTTATAACAAAATGGGGAAGGACAGTTTGGAGCTGGTGCTAAGGGAGTTAATGAAGTTCTTAATCTTTGTGTTCACTGAGCTATCAACAGGTATCACATGTAACCCTTTGACACAACTCCTGGATTCACATACCTAAGGGGCAATTGCCTGCCAGAGCTCAGCAGCAGCTGCCTCCTTCTGAAGAGACATGTGCTCTCTAGTCTGCCATGACAGATTATACACTGAGTTATCATACCCTCACTCCTTCACAGGCATTGAATTTACGACTCCTAGTATACACAAAATCACCCTGTAAGTTTTATAAGATGGCTTTTTCTATGTTCCCATAGTTCTTGTGCATACTTTTATCAGACTCATTCTGCATCTTCCCTGTAAAATCACATACTCCTGTTATGGCTTATGTCTAGATGTTCCCCAAAGCCTCATGCAGTCATAGCGGGGTTTTTTCAGAGGTGGCTGGATTTACAGTGTGTGATGCTAGGATTGATTCACAGTGTAATGCTAAACTCAAGAACACTAGGATTAAGAATATGAGAGCCACCCATCCTAACTAGCCTGGATAAAATATAAAAGGCAGAAAGATGCTGTTAAGACCCCTCCCTTGCTTGTTTTGCAACCTTCTGCCCACCATGGACTGGCCTTCCCCTTCTGCCAAGCCATCTTGCCTTGGAGCCAGCTGATTATGGACTGAAAGCTCAATAAACTGTGAGCTAAATAAACCTTTCCCCCTTTAACTTTGGGTGTCAGGTATTTTGTCTCAGCAATGCAAGACAAGTAACTAAGATACTCTGTGATAGAAGTTTCCAGTTACTCTGTCATAAATGTAGCATATCAGAAAGTTATACTGAGCTTGGCATAGTGGCACATGCCCATAATCCTAAGGACTTTGGGAGACAGAAGCAAGGTCACAGGTTTAAGACCAGCCTGGGTAATTTGACAATTTAGTAAGACCCTGACTCAAAATTTAAAAAAGTAAAAATATTACAGGGGTTGGAGATGTATCTCATTGTGAAGGCCCTGAATTCAATCCCCAACACCACCAAAAAAAAAAAATTATATGAAACTAGAACTCTGATGTCCAATATACTTGAGGTAAGCATTACCACATCTTACTCTGAACACCGTGCCCCCTGCTGCTAAAAGTTAAAGCCTGACTTAAGACAAAGTTTACAGGCAACAAAAAGCAAAGACAGTTTTACAGACAACTTTTGCCTCTTGGCTCCCACAACACGGATTTACTGTTTCAGACTCAGAACAAGCAGCTCCTCCCTCAAGAAAGCCCAAAGAGGTTCCCTAACAGTCTTGCCTTACCATGAAGAATGCAGCATTGGCTAAAACTGCAGCTCAATAGCTCGCCTAACAACCAAGGCACCAGTTGTCATTGGGTATATTTAGCTCTGTGAGTTCAGACAACTGATCTCTCAGGAGGTACCATAAAGCACGCAATCTCATCTTAAGTGTTAAACAGTAGTAAAGCAGTGTAGGTGGAAGCAGTGAAGAAGTGAGATACCTCTCCAGAATTCCCAAAAAGCAGGCCTACCCAGATCTCAGGCAACAGAATTCACTGACAAGCAGCCAGAGGAAAACCAGCACACTTGTGGGTGCAGAAATCTGGGAAGCTCTCCTGGGTCCTAAGTTAGAACCAATTACTTCTCCCTTTGTTCCTCGTTATTTACTTCCCATGTCTCCCAAATCACTCCCACTTCCCCTGCAGCCAACCACCCCCTTAACAGACAGCACAAGACATGCTACATACTTCTCAGCTCTTATTTTCATACTCTCCAGCTCTTGTTCACCTCCTAAACACCCAGCAAGGACCCACATTTTTAGCTACAATAGCACTAAATGTCATTTACACAGAGCTGGAATATGGATGTTTCAGGGATGAAATACCTGTCCCCGATAACATCAGAAGCTATTTGTTGAAGGTAAGGAGAAGTCAGACATTTCTCCCTCATCTTTGTATATCTATGTCTCATTTCTACCATATTAAACACTAGAATGAACTTTATGAACCACAAATCTAATTAGACCAACTCACCCACCAAAATATCATAGCTCCTCATAATCTACAAAATAACCCTAATTTCTCAGTCTGGCATTCAAGGCCTTTTACAATATAGTTCACAGACTTATTTCCCAGTCACCCACATGGCCAGTCTCCCTTCCCATCAGACCTAAAACTCCAGACCAGGGGTCAGAAAACTATGGTTGAGTGCCAAATCCAGTTTGTGCTTATTTTTGTAAATAAAGTTTACAAAATGGAATACAGTCAGACTCCTCCACTGATGTATTGTCTAATTTTATGCTACAGAGGCAGAATTGAATAGTTGTTATGGAGACTATGGCCAGCAAACGCTAAGACACTTACTGTCTGGTTCTTTATAAAAAAAAAAAAAGTACTAACTTTGCTCTAGACACATCAAGCTACTTCATGTTCCTTGAACAAACCATGCTCTTTTAGATCCCAATCTTTTGCATAAGGTGTTCCACATAAAACATTTTCTTCCACTTTTTGCCTATCAAAATAAAGTCACTAGCCTGGCGTGGTGGCGCACGCCTTTAATCCCAGCACTCAGGAGGCTGAGGTAGGAGCAGCGCTGTGAGTTCGAGGCCAGCTTGGGCTACAACGCGAGCACAAGGCCGACCTGAGCTACATAGCGCGACCCTGCCTCAAAAAAACCAGGGCTGGGAGTTTGGCTCAGTGACTTAAGTGCCTGTCTGTCAGGCACGAGGTTGTGAGTTCAATCCCTGGTGCTGCAAAAAAAATAAAATAAAATAAAGTCACTGTCTCTATGAAGTTTCCCAGACTTCTCCCAAGTGAATTAATTGCCCCTTAGTTATTTGTACCCTTAGATCTCAGGGTCTATATCTATGGTAGTATCTACTCATTATATTAGAATTACTATTTAATTATCCCATTTTACCCTTCCTAAGCAACTCAAAACAGAGACTATATTTTATTTATCACTTATGTCTTCCTACAGTATCATATAAATTCTCTGGAACATCTAAATAAATAATTGATTTAGCTCCACAAAACCCACATCCAAACACAAAGCCTGGCACAGAGCAAGCTATGTGGTTATTAAATAAATGCATAAATGTCCCTTATTTAAGTCTGCCCCACAACATGTAATGCAATGCTTATCTTAAAATAGTCAATGCATACTGTGTAAACCAAATAGAAGAAAGAAAAGGGTCTCCAAATTGTCAGCCAATCTAAAACAAAGGTATTCAGTCAGAGGCCAGAAAATAGCACTAGCTTTAAGTCAGTGTAATACGATGATTTAGACTTTGATTCTAAAGTTGGCTGCCAGGGTTAGAATTTTGGTTTTACCACTTACTTTCAATGTATCATGCATATGATTTGTAAAATACAGATAATAGTTATACAAAATTTTCTATCCCCTCATTTGGAGGCATGCATTGTGAGTTAATCCACATAGAAAGCTTGGGGGAAAAAGCTTGGAATACTGCCTATTGTACAAAATATATGTTGCACCAGGATGCAAAATATAGTTTAAAGACAATATGAAGATACTAAGAATGTACAATACTGGGGGGCCCACTATTACAGTGATAAAGAACCCTCATATATAAAGGAGACCCAGAGAGGAGGCAGAAGATGTATCTTTTGTAAGTGCTCATCTAATGTCTGCTCTATTAATCCTTCATTCATAGGGCAGGAGCTTTATTGTAGATACAGCATCTGGCTCATAAAATGACAATTACAATCTGGGAGAGACAACCCAAGAAGACCTGAAGCTACTACTACCCCTCTACAAATGCTCAGCTCCTGAGGGTGTCATTCATAAAGAAGGATGTCATTGTCTCTACCCACAGCTCTAGAACCATGGCTCAAAAATACTGACTACAGGATGAAACAGCTTCAAACCTCACTAAGGATGCTCTTCAGAAACAATAGTGGAGGGCCGGGGTTATAGTTCAGTGGTAAAGCACCTGCCTGACAAGTGTGAGGTCATGAGTTCAATTCCCAGTACCAGAAAGGAAGGAGAGAGAGGAAGGAAGGAGGGAAGGAAGGAAGGAGGAAGGGAGGGAGGGAGGGAGGGAGGAAGGGAAGAAGGAAGGGAGGAAGGAAGGAAGGAAGGAAGGAAGGAAGGAAGGAAGGAAGGAAAAACAATGGTGGTGAAAGGCATTTGGGAAAAGATTAGTAGACTGATTAGAGGCACAGTATTCCCCTATCCATGGGAAGTACCTACATAAACCTCCAGTGAATACCTGAAACTGTGGATACTACTAAACCTCCTCTATTGCATTTTCTTCTATACATACATACATACATATCAATGATAAATGTAATGCTTTTTCCATCTTAAGCACTTACTACACACTTGGCCTTAACTTTTACAGTTTGAGGTGTGAGAGCAAAACTAATACAAATTTCTTTGTTTTTCAAAGTTTCACAAATAGAAGATTCACTCTTACCATTTTTTTTATTTAAGAGAAAAAAGACACAAAAAAGAAAAACAAAAAGCAACAGAAACAAGCAACAACAAATACAATACAATAACATTATAGGCTTACAAAACAAGATGATTGGAATTTGACAATGGTTGTAATATTGCATATCGTTACCTTCAAAGGGGTTTAGATTAACAGATACAAACATGCAAAATTGATCTAATCATATGAGTATTAACTGTTCTTTTTCAATAACTAATGCATCTAGTAGTATAGTCATTTTAACTATCTTACGTATACATATATACAACTTTATGTCTTTTTCCTTTTCCCTTCCTTCTTTCCTCCTTTCCCCTTATAATACCTTGTTATCTTCAAAATAACTGTCCAAACCGGGCGTGGTGGCGCACCCCTTTAATCCAGCACTCGGGGGGAGGCTGAGGTAGGAGGAGCATCGTGAGTTCAAGGCCAGCTTGGGCTACAACGTGAGCGCAAGGCCGGCCTGAGCTACACAGTGCGACTCTGCCTCAAAAAACTAGGGCTGGGAGTTTGGCTCAGTGGCTTAAGCACCTGTCTGGCAGGTGTGAGGCTGTGAGTTCAATCCCCAGTTCCACAAAAAAAAAACAAAAAAAGAAAGAAAAAGAAAAAAAAATAACTGTCTATACCATCAGGCATAATATAATCAAACAAAATAGTACAGAATGAAACCAATAAAAAACAAAACAATGGATGCAATACAGGACTTCAAAACAATAGTAAAACAACACTGGTTACCATAATGCCTCTTGTTATCTTCTAAGCAGTTGCCTATATCATCAGTCATAATACAATCAAACAAATCAAAATAGAATAAAATCACTCAAAACAAAACAATGAAAGCAATACAAGGCTTCAAAACAGGGTGATTGGATGCTACCATAACGTATTTTGTTACCTTTGAAATAGTTGTCCATGCCATCAAATATAATAAAATTAGACAAACCAAAATAGAATAAAACCAAACTAAACAGAACAATGAAAACAATACAGGACTCAAATCACGGTAATAGATTAACAGTGGTCACTGCCTTCCCTTTTTAGACACGTCCTCCCCTTTCATTTTTACAATATATATTGTGTATTTTGAATCCTACTAACTTCTTTAGTTTTTTTGTACTAGGGAGATAACATGCTGTTCACCCCTCTGGATCATTTCATCTATGAACATGATCTTAAGTTGTATCCATTTACCTACAAGAGGCTTGAGGTTATTTTTCTTTATAGCTGAATAGCTTTCCGTTGGATAAAAATGCCCTGTCTTTCTTGTCCACTATGTAGCTAATGGGCAAGCTACCCCCACTTCCTTCTGGTTCCCTCTCACATACAGCATTGTTCTCTCTCCTTTGACTTTCAGTCTATGAACCCCCTTTTGAGTTAAATATGTTTCTTGTATAAAGTATATTGATGGATCCTGTCTCCTGATCCACTCTGCCTGTGTCTCTTTTTATTGGTGAATTGAGGCCATCTATATTAATGGTTAAGGCCAACATGCACTGCCTCGTCTCTGCCATGCTATTTTCCTGCCATTGGCTGCTACTTTTCCTCTCTATTCAATTGTCTGCCGCACTCAGTGATATCCCTCTGCCACTGTTTCTGGAGCTGTGGTCTTTTTTATCTCTCTCTAGAATGTTCTTTAGTATTCTTTGTAGGATTGGCTTGGTGGTCATAAATTCCTTCAATTGTTCTTTGTCATGGAAGTATCTTGTTTCTCTGTTAATTTTGAAATATAGTTTTGTAGGGTACGTCAATCTGGGTTGGAAGTTGTTTTCTTTCAGGACTTGAAATACTTCACTCCAAGCTCTTCTTGACCTGATGGTTTGTGTTGAGAAGTCTGTTGTGATTCTGATGGGTTTTCCTTTGTAGGTGATCAGTTTCTTTTCTCTAACAGCTTTTAATGTTCTGTTTTTGTGTTGAATTTCTGGGATCTTGATTATTATATGTCTGGGTGTAGATTTATTTTGGTTAATGGCTAGCTGGAGTTCTATGTGCTTCACTTATCTGAATGTCACTTCCTTTTCCCATGCTTGGGAAGTTTTCTGATATTATTTCTGTAAATAGACTTTTAATGTCATTTGTATTGACCCCTGCTTTTTCACTCACACCTTTTATTCTTTTTTTTTTTTTTTTTTCCGGCACCAAGGATTGAACTCACAACCTTGTGCCTGACAGGCAGGCGCTTAAGCCACTAAGCCAAACTCCCAGCCCTAGTTTTTTGACGCAGGGTCGCACTATGTAGGCTCAGGTCGGCCTTGTGCTCGTGTTGTAGCCCAAGCTGGCCTTGAACTCACAACACTCCATGCCTGGCTACACCTTTTATTCTTAAGTTATGTTTCTTTGGGTTGTCTTGCAGCCGTTGAATTGTTACTTCCAGGTTCCTTGTTATTTTTAAGAGATCTTTCCTTTCGCAATCACAAGCTGCAAACCTGTCTTCAAGGTCTGAAAGTCTATCTTCAGTTTCTTTCAAGTGGTTTTGCCAACTTTCAATGGAGTTTTTAGTTTCCTGGATATCTCTTTGAATCTGTTTCATGTATTATAAATCTTTTTTGTGTTGTTCATTCAAGGTTTCCCTCATTTTTCTAAGGTCCATCTTTTCATCTATGTCTTTTTAGGGATGCCTAGCAATTCTTTCATTATATTATTATGTTTTTCACACTCTTACCATTTGTCTTAGCAACTCAGCATATATATTTATCTTTTTCTTTAAGTCAAGGACATTCACCTTTTCACTTGAAAGAACCACTACAGGACTCTTTTGACATTTCCAAATTGCCTGCATTGCTACTCTTGCATTTTGGAGCCATTAATTTAAGCATGCCCCTGCAATACTGTGACAGCAGATCTTACAACTAAAATAGATACTGAGTGACTAACAGGACAGATAACATATACAATGAACATACTCTGGACAAAGGGATGATTCATACCTGGGATGAAACAGAGAAAATGTGAGATTTCATGCTACTCTGTTGAGTGGATAATTTAAAATTTATAGGGGCTGGGGTTGTAGTTCAATGGTAGAATATCTGCATAGCATGTATGAGGACCTAGATTCAAAGATACCATTATTAAAAACAAGAGAACAATTAGTTGGCAATTAATGGAATTTAAAAGCTACATGTGGCCAGAGAAAAATCCAAAGGGAGCCCTGCCAAAACTACTGTCATCCAAAAGAGACTGCATACTTAAGGATGTACTCACTGAGGAGCAATATCACGCTGTGGAGAAGAAGGAGGGAAAGACCAGCTAGTCATTAAACAAATAGTCATAAGCCTTAGAGAGGTTGGGGTAGTACCTAAAATTGCCATAATAGGTTACCAAAAATATCTAGTTTCAAAAAAAATTACAAGAGCCTGTACTTGCAGGAGGATTGCTGCAAATTTGAGGCCAGCCTGGACTGCAAAGTGAGTTCAAGGACAGCCTGAACTGTATTGAAATCCTGTCTCAAAAAGACCAAAAACTAAAAAAAAGTTTTTTTAATTAAGAATTTTCAAGATACACAGAACACAGGAAGTATGGTCCACATAACAGAAAGAAGGCAACAGAAACTCCATAAGAGTGACCAGAAGTCAGACTAAACAGAAAAGACTACAAATTAGCCATGTACAAATATGTTCAAAGGGGCTAGACATATAGCTCCAATTGTAGAGCACTTACCTAATGTGCTCTTCAAAAAGAAATAAAGCAAAGATTAGAGGAAACCTTGATTAAACAAGTAAAAGGATGCATGATGACCATGCTGCATCAAGTAAAAAAAATTTACTAAACAGACAAATTATAAAATTTTTGAAGAACAAACTAGAAATGTAGCTCAGCAGTAGAGTGCTTTTCCTAACATGGACAAGGCCCTGGGTTCAATCCCCAGCGGCACAAAAAAAGAAAAAGAAAAAACAGAAGAAGAAGAACAACCAGATGGATGTTCTAGAGGCAAAAATTACAGTAATAGAAATGAGAAATTTAAGAGAGACGCTCCACAGTAGGATCTGAACCACCAGAATAAAGCATGAGTGAACTCAAATAGATACTGATAGAGAGTATAAAATCCTGAAAGAGAAAAATAATTGAACAAAAATGAACAGAGCCTCATAGAAATGTGGAACACCATTAAGTACACTAATACATGTATAATGAATGCAAAGAGGAAAGAAGAAAGAGAAAGAAGAAAAAAATATTCAAAGGAATTTAGCTGAAAGCTTCCCAAGTATTTTGTTTTGTTCACAGCACCGAGGATTGAACTCAGGCAGCCCTAAGCTACATTCCAGCCTTTTTTTAAAATTTGTTTTTATTTTGAGACAGCATCTTTCTAATACTCAGCCTGCCCTTGAACTTTTGATTCTCCTGCCTCAGCTTTCCAAGAAGCTGGGATTACAGGCATGCATCACTTTCCAAACCTTTTTGAAAACATTCATCTATCCATTACAAAGTTCAAACTGCAAAGAATCTAATGGTGGGGAGAGAGAGACAAGGTTTCACTAGATTGCCTAAGCTGGCCTCCAGTTCAAAATCATCAGCCTTAGCCTCCCAAATAGATGGGACTACAGGCATGTGGCACCATACTGAAATGTCAATCAAGAATTTTATATTAAGCAAAAACATCTTGGAAAAAAATGAAGGCAAAATACTTTTCCAGATAATAAACGTGAAGAACATTTACCAATAGTAGACATGTTCTGAGGTAAGTGAACCCAGATAGCAATTTGAATCCATGTGAAAAAAACAAATCTTTTCCTTTCAAAATATTCATTTACTTGCTGAACGATATTTATTGAATACCAATACTGAGCCATCACAGTGAACAAAACAGTCATTTCCCCTATAGATTTATAGACAATAAATAATAAACAATTTAATGACAGAATCCAAAAGAGAATAGGTCAAATTTTTTAAAATTTTATTACTACATGTTTACAGTCCATAACAATTACACTCATCATGGGGAATTGGTACGTGTAATTCTTAATTCTTTTTATATCTCTTTTCCTTCCCCTTCTGCCCTAAATTCTTAAATTTCTTATTAAAAAAATTTAAACTTAAAAAGATGCAAAGCAAGACCAGGAGTGGCACAAAGGTATAAATTTCATTACTGAACAGGGTAGCCTGAGAAACTTCTCATCAATAAGGTGATGTATGAGAATTAACAAAGTACTTGTGATATGAGGGGCTTATCAAATTAATCTGGGGGAAGAATATTCCAAGTTGAGATAAGAAGTAGAACCAAGTTCCTAGAGCAAGAATAAGGAATATCTGAAGAACAGCAAGGAGCATAGTTAGAGTGAGTGGTCAAGTAAGACAGAGAGTCACAACAGGACCTTGTTGACTCTTGTAGGGACTTAAGTTTTTTGGCTTTCATGCTGAATGAAATATGAAGCTACTGCAGGGTTTTGAGCAGAGAAGTGAAGGAGCAGGGGGAGACAAAAGGACAAAGAGAAGGAAGGGAAGAAGGAAGGAAATGAAGTTTTTAAAAAATTCTCTGGCTGCTACATTGAGAATAGACAACTGGTTGTGGTTATCTGTTAGGTGACAAGGCTACTGACCTTTCGGGCCTGCAACAGAGAAAAAGTAAGAAATGATTAGATTTGAGATTTATTTTGAAGATAAAACACACAGGAATTACCTGTGGGTGTGCAGTGTGAAAATAATTACAGATCATTTAGTTTTGGGCCTAGACTGAAATTGAAACAACGGAAATGACTATCTGAGAAGGCTGTGGGTAGAACATGTTTAGGGTGAAGTGATAGTTAGAATTCAGTTTGATGCATGTTAAACGTCTAAGGTCTTTAAAATCTTGGAAGAAATTCAGGAGTTTGTCATCATGCCCTTGGATTTGGCAATGGATTACTGGATTTGGAATGGATTCCTATATATTATATCAAAAAGCATGAGTGGCAACAAGAACAAAAATTAACTGGACTTCACCAAAACTACAAAATTTTTATGCTTCAAAGGACACTACCATGAAAGTGAAAAAACAACTGACAGTATATTTGCAAATCATATATCTAATAAGGGATTTGCATTTAGAACATATAAAGAACGTTAACAAATCCATACAAAAAAGACAGTCAATCCAAATAAAAAGTGAGCAAAGGAGCCAGACATGGTGCCACATGCCTGTAATCCCAGTGCTTGGGAGGCTTCGGCAGGAGGGTCACCATGAGTTTGAGGCCAGCCTGGGCTATAAAGCAAGACCCTGTCTCACAAAACCTAAAAAAAAGGATACACAAATGATCAATAGCACTAGCACATGAAAACAAATATGTTCAACAACATTGGTCACTGTGGAAACACAAATCAAACCCATAATGAAATATTACTTCATGCCTACTGGGAGGTAATCAAAAAAGTTAGATGGTAAGGATAAAAAAAATCTTCTAATACCACAGTACAGTAAAGGAATACAGAAAGGAGTAATGTAGATATTAGGGCCCCAAGAAACCTTTACTGAGAAGCATTTATTCATTCATTTGCCTAACCAGTCTTTACAAAGAAATTACTCTGTAACCAGTCCCGTGCTGGGATCTAAAGACACAGCCATTAATCAGATACACTGGAAGAAACCACTTGAGACAGACTATCTGTATATATACAGACATATATGTGGGACAGGACCACTGTTTTGTGTGGGGGATAAAATTCTATCATTAAATTTCAAAAACAGCCCAGCAACTCTCTCCAACTCTTCCATCTCTATATTGCCTGAGATCTCATAGTTTTCTATTCTTAACTAATCAGGAAATTTGTTAATCACTCTGTGATACTAGAAAGTTTATGAAGTGTCATTCAGAAAAAATAATCCCACAGATACAAACTGAAATTCCATCTCTGAAGCTGACCACCATGTTACCTGAGCATGCAAAATGCAGACTATATCACATTTATGGGAAAGAAAATTAGATAATTTAAGGTACAGTCTTTCACAGTACCTATATGCAGGTGATACTTTATAAATATTTGATTATGCTGATCCTGGGTCCCTTAGCAAGAAGGTTCATACTCTCTAACTTGGCTTATCCTGGCCAAACCAAAATTTAGCCTCTGAGTCCCAGGAAGGTCTCATTATAGCTGTCCCTCCATAAGATGCCAAATGAGAAGATGAAACAGGGCATGGGTCTCACCCATCGGTGCTAAATTGCTGAGATACACAAGCCTAAGGACTTGCACATGGGAGGGCTTAATGCTCTTGGGCACTGAAAGGAAATCAGAAGCAAATGGTTCAAACTACTATTGAAATTTGTGCACAGCACTGCGGTTTGCAAAGGATTCTTTACATCCTTTATCTTTTTTGAGCTTCACATCACTCATTGAAGGTATATATTACTGGTGTCCTTATCTTATGGATGAAGAAATTATTCTCCCCAGATGCCCTAATTTTTACCTCCTACCCTTACTCATGAAGTTTCCTTCTCTGGAGTGGTCTTCCTTTATCTGGTAAACTCCAGTTCATCTTTAAAAATGAAGTTCCAGTTTCAACTCTTCTGCAAAGCTTGCTCCTAATGTACCTTCACTTAGAATTAGAGCCAGGTCAGTTTACTTCTAACTTACCATTTCTGGGGTAAAATTCAGTGTCCTCAGTACAGTATGGCATGGATCTGCCTAATACCTGCCTTTCCAACCTCTCCTTTGATGCTCACGCTAAAAGAACCACTGACTCATAGATCCCAAGAACATCATACTTGACCGTCTGGCTAGTATATCCTTCTCAGCCCTCTCCCTAGGTTAATGCCTACTCAATTCCCTAAATTCATCTCAGGTATCATCATTTCTGGGATCCTCGGATGGGTTGATTTCCCTCTTTTGTATTTTCACAGCATGCTGAGCTCATCTTTTGTCACAACACCTATCAAGATTGTACATGTATGTCTTCCTGCCACAATGATACGTGAGATCATTGTGGGGAGGAAATGTAGCTGTCTTATTAATCTTTGTATATTCAGCATACTGCACAGAGAAGATACTAAATATACCTGGAGAAAAAAAGAGCACAGTGAGGAGGTAGGGAAAGAACAACAAAAGAACAATTAAGAGGTTCCTTAATTCTCAAGTGAACTAGACATTACGCTGGCAATCAATTCTTTCTAATGCCATGAAGTACACTTAATGTAATGAAAATACAGATACAATTATCTCTCTAGTGTAAGAAACTGAAAGAGCAAATAAGATCCAAAATCTACAATAAATACCATGTAAGGGTAAGAAACTGCTCAAAGGGGAAAAGTAACTGGGATAGGGAAAAGGAGGAAAACAGGAAGGGAAAAGGAAAAAGACATAAATTTGTATATATATATATACATAAGATAGCTAAAATGACTATACTACTAATTCTTGGAATATTACTAGTTCCTGGAAAAGAATAGTTAATACTCATATGATTAGATCAATTTTGCTTGTCTATATCTGGTAATCTAAGCAATCCTTTTGAAGATAACAATATGCAATATAACAACCATTGTTAAATTCCTATCATCCTGTTTCAAAAGCCTGTATTGTTACTACTTGGGGTTTGTTATTGCTGTTTTGTCTCTTTTGCTTTTCATTATTCTTTTCTGTGTCTTTTCTTCTCTTAAAAATAAATAGATAAATAAATAAACAAACATATAGATATGGACATGCACAGAAAGACAAACAAACACACCAACAAACACAAACAACAGTGGGGTCTAAAGGAAAGCAGGGCCTTGGGCACCAGCTGTTAATTCCTCCTTAGGCAGGAAGAATCAGAATCTTAATACCTAACACAAGATTTTTCTCTCTCTGCTGGCTTGACTATTCCTGGCTGCCAAATGACTCCTACATTCTGCCTCCCACTTTGCAGGGCCTTGATCTTGCCTAGACTAACAGCATCTTTGGGATCCTGATTACATTTCTGGCTTGCTTTCATCTGTGGGTCCTGAATATTATATTGCAGGCCCAACCCTTTGCCCATAACCTTCCCCTTGATCTCTGACCTGGTTTATGAGACTTCATTTAGCCCCTACTTCCTTGGTTCAATATTCCTCCCCTTCCTCCACTTTTGCTCATATATACAATCATATGTAACTACAGAAAGACACACAAGCACAAAATAATGTATGTATACACACAAAGAAACACAAACACAAAGCCACATATAAACATATACAGACACATACACAGAGAAGCCCTACAAATATAACTAATCTCTGTCAAAAACAGAACTGCCACCCAGAATTGATAAAGCAGACTCCACACCAAAGAGAGGAAGAAAGAAAACAGCAGCCTGCTGAGTGAGAAAGAATTTCCTTGTCTGTCAAAGCAAGCCACCATCTGGGTTTTCTTGGAAACATGAGGAATACCATCTGGGAGCTGCTGCCTCATTCTGTATCTGGCTAAGACACTGGGACAGATTGTAAACTATGCCTACTCTATCTGATGTGTAGCTCAGTTTGTCTGGTACCCTTGCCTAAGTGCCAGCTGACAATGCATCTTCTGCTATATAGTACATAGTAGATCACCACATCCTGATTCTTCTTGAAAGTTGCATGGTCCCATGTGGATACTATAACTCTTCAAATGTGGTATTGTCATTGTGTGTTTATGTATCTGTCTTTCTCATTAGCCTGAAGGCTCGCTGATAACAAAGTGTATCTTATTTTCATCTCAATTTTATAGACGAGGAAAATGAAGTTCCAAACTAGTTAGCCTTATAGCTAGTAAATTGCAAAGCTTAGATCTAAACTCAAGTCAGAATCCAAAACTCATGCCTAGACTCTTCCCAAACCAGCTGCGCACGCACACACACACACACACACACACTCACTACATACTCGGAATAAAACCCAGGGGCACTCTATCGCTAAGCTACCAACCTAACATTTTTTGCTTTTTTTCTTTTGAGGCAGAATCTCACTAAGTTGCCATAGTAGAGCTGGAAGTTGAGATCTTCCTGTCTCAGTCTCCCTCAGGAGTGGAATTACAGGTACACATCACCATACCTGGCTTCGTGCCTAGAAATTTAAAAAGTCAACGTTCAGGATGGGCTTGGTGGTTCACGCCTGTCAGTATTCGAAAGGCTGAGGTAGAGAACCACTTAAGCCCAGAGAACCACTACAGCCAGCCTGGACAACATGCCAAGAATTCTCTATTAAAATAAATAAATAAATAAATAAAAAGTCAGCTGGGCATGATGGTACAAGCCTGTAATCCTAGCTATTTGTGAGGTTGAGGCAGGAGGGTAGCAACTTCGAGTACAGCCTGGACCACTTAGAAAGACCCTGTCTCAAAATATAAAAGAGATGGAAATGTAGCTCAGTAGTAGAATGCCTGTTAGTTCAATTCACAATATAAACAAACAGTCAATATCTAAACAGTTTATTCCAAGAAACACAAAAATTTAGCTAAATGTATTAGCAGGACCACAGAACATGAACTCAATGGAAATTGAAACCCATAAATTTGACTATGAACCATTCATGGTAGATGAATGTCATAGCTTGCCTATATTTAAGTATGTAGCAGAAAGAACAGGGATAGGACATTTCCTTACCATAAGAAGCGGATTTCACCTGAAGGATGATGTCATTATGCTATTGGTCATTGCTGTTATATCCAAGGACCTGAACAAACTTTGATCTATACTTTGCCTGGATTTGCAGGTTGGAAAACTAGATGGTGATTTCATCAGGCTATAAGCAGAAAGCTGGAGAGTAGAAAAGTGGAGAGATGCCTCTAAACAAAGGCCAAAGAAAAATTACTGCACAACAGAAACACATCTATCAGAAACTAGGCTGTTAATTTCTGTACAGTAAAATTTAAGAAGGTTGTGAAAGATATACACAGAGGAAGCAAGAAAAATCTATGTTCAGAATTGAGTCCAGGGACAAAAGGGACAGTTCTGATCTTGCAGCAGTGTGAATCAGTAGGAGATCCCTGAGTACAAAGGTGAATCCAGGAAAAAAAAAAAAAAAAAAAAAACAGGATTACTTGGCCAGGGGCTTTAATAACTCTCCACATGGTGCTCTACAAGGTAAGGGTCAAGAAACTGAATCAGGACTCTGGTATTCTCTCATAACTTCTTTGACAGCTTTTTCAGAAGCATTACCGACTTCAAAAAAGAAGGAAGGAGGGGAGGGAGGGAGAGAAAGAAGCGGGGAAAGAAAGGAGGGAAGGAAAGAAGGGGGAAGGGGAAGGGCAAAGGGAAAGATGGAAGGAAAGAATTCTTTCGAAGTCTGGTATCCTCAAAAGCCATAGATACACTGCCCAAAACAGAGGCAACCTCACTGCCAATTAAGGATCTCTGCTTCCAGGAATCACGGTACTTCAGACTTGGAAGAATCACAGTCTCTCCGCCAAAATTAGGGGTGAGAGACACAGAAACAGAAATCACCATGACTTTCAAAGTGTTCCTGAACCCTAATGATTCTTATGTGTTGGGCCCTAGCAATGCAAGTGAGAGGTGACTACCACTCCAATCAAAGCAGCAACATGTTTATTTTTTTAACATTTTATGAGATATAAATCACATGACAATTATAATACACAACTCAGTAGTTCTTAGGATATTCATAGAGGTGTGCATCCACTACTACAATCCTAATTTAGAACACTGTCATCAGCCAGATGTAGCTCTGAATTGCAATAACTCAAAAAATGGATAACCAAGAGTTAATTCGGTCTGTTTCTTTATTATATAAAAAATATTAGTATCTGCCTCACAAGTTTCCTGTAAGCACTGTATGAGAGAGCTGAGTATATAACGCAGTACCAAAAAAAAAAAAGAAAACCTTTTGCAGAGCAGGGTGGCATACAGCTATAATCTCTGCTACTTAGAAAGTTGAGGCAATTTAATGAGACCTGTCTTACTAATGCACAAGGCCCTGGGTTCAATCCCCAGAGTTGGAAGGGAGGGAGGTAAGAAGGAAGGAAAGGAGAAAGGGAGAGAAGAAGAGGAAAGAAAAAGAAAAACAACTGCATGAGAAAAATGTATGTAATAGTATCCAGCACAGGACTATCATATCAAAGCACTGGTAATAGGAATAGGGATAGAAATAGTAATACTGCAACTATAAACTAGACCACAAACTATTCATGTTACATATGTAATTTCATTCTATCTTTGCCATTTGAGGTAGAAATTATAGCCCCTATTTACTGTGAGAAAATGAAAGCTCCCAGAGTTTCAGAAGTCTTCCAAGGCCAATTGAGGGAAGAACACCTATGTATATCATTTTTCTGGCTCCAAAAGTACACATTTTGACTCTGCTACAGAGTTTCAGTTTTCTTTCCTTTTCCTATGCCTCTCTAGTATGTTTTTTCTCTAAGTCGTTCCTATTTTTTATTTATTGATTTGTTTATTTATTTATTTATTTGCAGCACTGGGGATCGAACTCACAGCCTCACGCCTGCCAGACAGGCACTTAAGCCACTGAGCCAAACTCCCAGCCCTAGTTTTTTGAGGCAGGGTTGCACTACGTAGCTCAGGCCAGCCTTGTGCTCGCTTTGTAGCCCAAGCTGGCCTTGAACTCACAACGCTCCTCCTACCTCAGCCTCCTGAGTGCTAGGATTAAAGGTGTGCGCCACCATGCCCGGCTAGCCTTTTTCTTTTTCTTTTTCTTTTTTTTTTTTTTTTTTTTTTTTTTTTTTTTTTTTTTTTTTTTTTTTTTTTTTTTTTTTTTTTTTTTTTTTTTTTTTTTTTTTTT